>JAHIAM010002655.1:0-33079 GCA_021605205.1 Aegilops longissima
GAAATAGTTCATCCTACCTCATGATACTACTCAAGAACATAACTTCAAAAATTTCAACTCTGCATGCATGGTGGGGAGGTATAATTCTAATGCAACAAAAATCATAGGTATTATAAAGAAAACATGATCAATGACTTGCCTTCTTGACGATCTTCGTAAGCTAGGGACTAAATGGTAGCAAGCTTACACTCAGGAAATTCTACCGAGGCAAACAATAACCATAATAAGCACATAGCAAAGATTCACTTAACACAATAGCATAGCAACATAACACACCAAAACAAGCGAATCAAAACCCAAAGGAAAACTAGAAGAAATCCAACTCAAAGTTTTCCTACTTCAAGCAACAACTAAAAATAGTTTTACATAACAAAAATTTTCTTAACATAACCTAAGCATGGGTTTATGTTAACTTAACGAAAAAGAATGCATTATGCAACTAGGAGCAAAAAAGAATCACCTTAAAATCCATTATGAAACTCCTATTAGGCCTAAAGCAAATTTTAGTAAGAAAAATAAAATAAAAGTTTTATTTATTATAAATAAAAGTTCATGCTCTAAAGTGACATAAACTAACCTAGAATAATCTATCACATATGAAAAATAAATTTATTTGCTAATTAAAACAATAGGAAAACAGTAGCTAGTTAATTAATTAAGAATAACATGATTCTGATTAAAACTATTTTTTATTAATCCTAAAATGCCCAAATAAATTCCTACGGTTGAAGCAATGTCAAAACAAAGTTGGGACAAAAGAATCACCCAAAATAATTTTCCTAACTCATTTTATAGCAGATTTACTATTCTGTCTAAATTTAAAATAAAGCAATTTTAAATAATTTTAACATAGCTAATTATATTTTCTACAGAAACTATAAGAAATTTGTAAACCAACAAAAAAGAATCACTAAAAAATATTAAGTAGATTAAAAGATATGAATTTCTCAAATCTGAAACTATTACATTAAAACAGAAAATGAAAAATAAAGAAAAAGCGGCCTAATGGGCCTAACTAATGCTACAGGCGTAACTTAACTAAACAGGCCTAGGGTTTAAAAAGCGAATCGGCGGTTCAACTAAAACCTAACTAAAATAAATAAACGGAACTAACAGGACTGAACAGGTTTATTTAAATCACAATACCCCTTGAGATCTAATCTAAACCGCGGAGTTAGATCGGACGGCGAGGAGGGCTCGGCGACTTACCGGTTGGCGGCAGCTGATGCAGCTCGAGGCGTGAGTGCTCGGTGTCTCCGGTGGTCAGGCGGACGGAGAGTGGTCAGCGGCCAGTGTGCTGACGAGGCGAGGTGGGTTTGGTGGAGTTGGTGGAGCTCGGGGTGGCCAGGCTGAGCTCGGGGTGGCTAATGGCGTGGCGTGCTTGGTCTCCAGCGCGTCTTGAAGGAGGAGGCGTCGGGTGGCGAGCGAGGGAATGAGGTGAGGGGGGTATTTATAGGCGGGGGTCTCGACTTGCGAGGGTGAATCGGGAGGAGGGATCAGGGTGAGATCCGAGGAGATCTCAGGATCTCGTGGCCAGTGAGGTGGCGTCTTGTGAGGTAGTGTGGGGTGGGGACCACCCGTCGTGAAGGAAGCGGGGAATGGGTAGAGGCGAGCCAGCCAGGAGGTTTGGCCAGGGGTTGATGACTGGCTGTTGGGCCGCTCGACTTAACTGGTGGGCTGCTCGATTGGAGTCGCCAGTCTTTGGTGAGGCGGTCGGCTTTGGGCGCCCAGTATTTTCTTTTTCCATTTTATTTTTTGAAAACAAAAACAGAGATAAAATATTTAAAATATAAATATTTTATATAGGACATATATATATCAAAATGATCGGGAATATTCCTATCATTTGAACATTTTCAAGGCAAAATCAAACTTTATAAAATTCATTTTTTCAAATTCAAATAAAACTCAAATTTGAATTCAAACTTCTTAACAATGTTTTTCCTCTGATATTTTTGGAGTGTCATGTTTACTCCTCTCATACTTTTCTCAAGTATTTATCGGGGCATAGTTTTTGAAATGATTTCCACTTGCCAAAATTTGAATTCAAATGCCAACAAGTCAAAACTTGAAACTTCAAATGCCACTCAAATTCAAACAGAATGCATAGATGCTTAGCTATAATTGTAAAACATTCCAAATAGGAAATTTGGGATGTTACAACTATCTGAATACATGCCTACATTACATTGATGAATTGGAGCTAGTTACTGTGTCACCCTATGTGATGGTTTGTTACATGATGAACGCATCATGACATAATTATCCATCGATCCAGTTGCCTCTGAGTTTTCCATATCTTGGTTTCCGCTTATTTTCTTTCCCCTTGCTCTTTGTTACAATCACTACAAAATACCAAAATATTTACTATTGCTTTTCTCTTTTATTACCGTTACCACCACTATCATATTACTTTGCTACTAAACACTGCGGCGGATATTAAGTTTCGGTGTGGTTGAATTGACAACTCAGCTGCTAATTCTTGAGAATATTCTTTGGTTCCCTTGTGTCGAATCAATAAATTTGGGTTTGAATACTCTACCCTCGAAAACTGTTGCGATCCCCTATACTTGTGGGTTATCAAGACCTTTTTACGGCGCCGTTCTTGGGAGCATAGCTCTATTATTTGAGTCACTTGGGATTTATATCTGCTGGACACTATAAAGAACTTGAAAGACTCTAAGACAACAATTTATCCCTCAACTACAAGGGGAGGTATGGAACTGCCATCTAGCTCTGCACTTGATTCACATACATTATGACTAAGCATCGACACCTAAACCTTCTTACGCTATTAGTTCGATATATGGCATGTTATTGATGATGCCACTTACGCTATGCATGATACTTATGATGAAACTGCTTC
Source organism: Aegilops longissima (assembly GCA_021605205.1). Lineage (NCBI taxonomy): Eukaryota > Viridiplantae > Streptophyta > Magnoliopsida > Poales > Poaceae > Aegilops > Aegilops longissima. Next base: position 2,867 of record JAHIAM010002655.1, read on the forward strand.
TATGCGATACTACTCTGCCCTTAGTGAATTTCTTGCTGAACAAATTGCTAGGGCTAGAGAGAAAAAATTATTGAATCTGAATACAATGATGAAAGTGATGATGAAAATATACTGTTATCCACGAGGGTTATGTTTTTTGATATGGAATCTTCTACGCTATTTTAGCTTGCAAAGATAGATATGAGCTCAAGAGGTTATTAGTTAAATGGAACAAAGAATCACTCGGAGATAAAATGAAACCCGACCCTGCTTTTGCTACTTCACCTATTTGTGTTCCTGATAAGGATTATGAATTCTCTGTTGATCTGATATAATTACTTTGGTTGAATCTGATCCTTTTTATGGCTATGAATGAAAGCTGTCATGGCACATCTTACTAAATTAAATGATATAGCCGCCCTATTCACAAATGATGAGAGATCGCACTACTTTTATATACTTAAAATATTTCCGTTCTCATTAAAGGGTGATGCTAAGATATGGTTTAATTCTCTTGATCCTGGTTGTGTGCGTAGTCCCCAGGATATGATTTATTACTTCTCGCAAAATATTTCCCTGCTCATAAGAAACAAGCTGCTTTGAAATATACAACTTTGTGCAAATTAAAGAGAGTCTCCCACAAGCTTGGGGAGGCTTCTCAAGATATAATGCTTTGTGATCATCCTCTTAAGAAACCTGAAATACTTGATATCTTTTATAATGGACTAACCGATACTTCCGAGATTACGGATAGTTGTGTTGGTTCTCTTTTCGAGGAAAGAAACTTTGGATGAAGCTGAAATTCTATTGAATAATATGTTGACAAATGAAAATAATTGGGCAACTCTGAGGCCAACCCAGGCAGCTCCTGCTCCAATTCTTGAGCCTATTCCTAAACCAACCCGAAGAAGAGGGTGTTCTATTTCTTAGTCGAAGATATGCAAGAGGCAAAGAAATTTATGAAACAAAAAGGTATTAAAGGTGAAGATGTTAAGAATTTACCTCCTATTGAAGAAATACATGGTCTTAATTTACTTTGTTGAAGAAGTATATGATCTCAATTCTTTATTCTTTGAAGAACCTCTAGATCCCGATATCGACACAAGTAGTAAAGTAAATTCTCTCTATAGATATGATAAAGCTGAAGTCCCTCCTACTAAAATTGCTAGTCGATTGCTTGGATGAGTTTGATAACTTTATGTTTAAGCAAGATGACTTCAATGCTTATTTTGGAAGACAATTAAAAGAAAATGCTTATATGATTAGACGCTTGGGTGATTATATGGATAATATTGGAGGTGAACTTAAACTTGTTAGCAAACATGCTTCTATGGTTACCACTCAAGTGGAACAAGTACTTAAAGCTCAAAAAGAAGTGCTTGATGAAATGAATAGTAAGAAAAATGATTATCTTTGTTAGAGTGGCTACTAGAACTGGTAGAATGACTTAGGAACCTTTGTATCACGAAGGCCACCCTAAGAGAATCGAGCAAGATTCTCGGAGAAATAATATTGATGCACCTAGTTCTTCAAAAAGGAAGAAAAAGAAAAATGATAGAACTATGCAAACTTCTAGTGAACCTGTTCTTTGAACCTCTGATAATCCCAATGATATATATATATACGATCTTTGAAACACAATCAGGTAATGAACATGAACCTAGTGAAAATGTTAATGATGATGTTCATGATAATGCTCAACCTAGTACGAGATAATGATGTAGAAGTTGAACTGCTTTGTTGATCTTGATAACCCACAATCAAAGAATCAACGTTATGATAAAAGAGACTTTGTTGCTAGGAAACATGGTAAAGAAAGAGAACCATGGGTTGAAACCCATGCCTTTTCCTCCCAAACCATCCAAGAAAAGGATGATGAGGATTTTGGCGCTTTCTTTGAAATGATTAGACCTATCTTTTTCGTATGCGATTGGTGATGTGCTCAAAACTAATCCTTATGCTAAATATATGAAGGATATCATTACTAATAAAGAAAGATACGGAATCTGAAATTTCCACCATGCTAGCTAATTATACTTTTAAGGGTGGAATACCAAAAGAAACTTGGAGATCGGGATACCTACTATACCTTGCTCCATTAAAAGAAATTATATTAAAACTGCTTTATGTGATCTTGGAGCGGTGTTAGTGTTATGCCTCTCTCTTTATATCGTAGACTTGACTTGAATAAGTTGACACCTCTGAAATATCTTTGCAAATGGCTGATAAATCAAGTGTTATACACTGTCGGTGTATGTGAGGATGTGCTGTGTGGTTTGCAAAGCGTTACTATTTTAACGGACTTTGTTATTCTTGATTTTCGAGGATGATAGTATGTCTATTATTCTTGGAAGACCTTTTCTTAATACTGCAGGGCTGTTATTGATTGCAACAAAGGCAATGTCACTTTTCATGTTAATGGTAATGAGCATACGGTACACTTTCCGAGAAACAACCTCAAGTCCATAGTATCAACTCTATTGGAAAAATTCCATCGATTATATTTGGATGTTTTGAATTTCCCCTTCCTCTGTCAAAAGAAATATGATATACTTATTATTGGGGATGTGCATATCCCGTTGAGGTAACCTAGTGTTATTCAAAATTTCTTGGTTCCATGATTATCGGAATGAGTTTGTTACCAAGACTTGATCAACCTTGTTAGAGGATTCTTTTTGATGAGCATGAGACGGATGAAACTAGAAGCACAAACTTCTTTACCCTCTCTATACTTTACATTATTTAGTTGAAATAAAGTAAAAATAGTATTTTTTTTTATACATTTCTGGCTTATCCATGCAATATAAAAATATCCGAAAATAAAAGTCCTCGAGAATGCCATGCCAATTTAATATGATCTTTTAGGAATATTTGAGGATTCTTGTGCAAAAATTACATGAAGCTGCCACAGCCATGAGGGTGGAGGCGCGCCCTACCCCTAGGCGCGCCCCCTGCCTCGTGGGCCCGGTGGCCCTCCTCCACTATCCAGCACCCATCTTCTTCCATGCCTCCACAAACCCGAAAAACCAACTCAAGCACGAGTTCCAGCCACTTTTGCTGTGATTTTCGATCTCCTTGCTCAAAGCACCTCTCGCAAAACTGCTTGGGGAGATTGTTCCTTGGTATGTTACTCCTCCATTGGTCCAATTAGTTTTTGTTCTAGTGCTTTATTCTTTGCAAATTTTTGCTGCATAGGTGACCATGTTCTTGAGCTTGCATGTCAAATTTATATGGTTCCAAGTAGTTCTAATGCTTGGTATAGGCTCTAGGCACTTGTAGGAGTAGTTGCTATCAGTTTTATTGAAGTTGGTTCACTTTTGTTTGAAGTTACTAAAAATTTCATAAATTTTTCAGAGAAAAACAATATGCTTAGGAAGATGTTCCAAGGTGGTTCTTCCAAAAGCAAGGACCCGAGCTTGCTATCGCGATCTTGGCGGATCCACCAAGAGGCGCTCTAGTCGGACCTTGCGAATGGCCGTCGGAAAATTTTATGGACCGTCACGGGAATTAAAGAAGAATTTAAAGCATATTTGTGCAATGCGGTCTTGAGGATTTTGAGGCTAACAAATGCCCCGATATCATGATCTCACAAGTTCATTTGTGAGGAAGTTTGATATTCATCTTGGCGTAATTCTCCTTCGGTCATTGAGGAGTCTGGATTAGGGGGTGTCGGATGGCGGACTCGGACTATGAAGATACAAGATTGAAGACTTAGTCCCGTGTCGGATGGGACTTTCCTTGGCGTGGAAGGCAAGCTTGGCGATCTGGATATGTAGATCTCCTTCCATTGTAACCGACTGCATGTAACCCTAACCCTCTCGGTGTCTATATAATAGGAGGGTTTTAATCCGTGGGACGAAGAACAATCATACCATAGGCTAGCTTCTAGGGTTTAGCCTCTCGATCTCGTGGTAGGTCTACTCTGTACTACCCATATCATCAATATTAATCAAGCGGGGTAGGGTTTACCTCCATCGAGAGGGCCGAACCTGGGTAAAATCGCCGGGTCCCATGTCTCCTGTTACCATCCGCCTAGGCGCATAGTTCGGGACCCCTACCGAGATCCGCGGTTTGACACGACATTGGTGCTCTCATTGAGAGTTCCTCGTGTCGTCACCATTAGGCTGATGGCTCCTCCGATCATCAACAATGATGCGGTCCGGTGAGACTTTTCTCCTGGGCAGATCTTCGTATTCGGCGGCTTTGCCTTTGCGGGCAATTAAACAGCCATCGGGAGCGAGCAGAAAGCTCGCCCCAGCCATCAGTCAGATTTGGAAGTTTGAACTACATGGCGGCGTCGCGGAGACTTGATCTTGACGGAGTTGAGCCACAGCCAAGTCGCCCGCCTTTGTCACGATGGGCATGATCTAGCTCTGCCGCTGAATAGTGCACTGGAGGCCGCACCAGTGTCCGTTCCGACCCTTAGTTCGGAGCCGACTGCGCCAATCGAGGATGGGTGGCTAGACACCACCTCGGGGGCTGCAATCTCTATGGCGATCAAGCCGAACACCATGCCTGTCCTTTGCGAAGCTCGTGACTCCAAGGTGCCGGACTCCTCTCTGGACTCCAAACCTTCGCACCCCTGCCAATCGAATCCGATTGGGCGCCGATCATGGAGTTCACCGCCGTGGACACTTTCAGCACTCGCCCTTCGGCGACATTCTGAATTCACTAAAGTCTCTCTCTTTATCAGGAGAGCCCTAGCCGGGCTATGGCCGGCAAGGTTGAGGATCTTGAGACGACGAAGAAATTCAAAGCCCACCCACCACCACTTTGTAGCCCTTGTCGATGATTTAACGACATCGCGACCGACTCCGAAGACATCGGCGGTATGGGCTGCGATGTAGGAGGCGAACGAGAACCAGCGCCTATAGGCCTTTGGACAACCACCCCATCTCACGATGTATACATGGTGGATACACCTAAAGAAGCGACGGCGAGGAACAAAGGGGGCGCGAGGATCGTTCCTCGAAAAGCAATCAAAGCGGCGTGGCGCGCTCAAACCCACCGACAAAAAACCAGCCATACAGACCCAGCCATAGAGCAGGGCGAACCGTGAGACGGCGAACATGCCATCGAGCTACCGTCCGAACAGGCAACTTGGATAAACAACCCGTCCCGGCGAAGACAACAGTCCAGACGACCTCACGCCGGACAAGTTCTTTGGAGCGGAAGAACCTCAAAAAAGGCAAATGCGCCGCTGCGCGCCTTTGAAAAAGCGAAGCGGAAGCTCAAAACAGCGGAAGATGCACTCAGAATTAGATGGAGCAAAGTACTCAACACATGAACAAATCGGCGATAGTGCGCCACACAAAAACTATCAAGCGAAAATTACTGCGGAATATGATGATGAGGCCTTAGAGCCTCCATAATCAAAAATAAAAAGCCACCGGTCGGATAAGCGACCCCATGGCCAACATAGTGCGGCAAATGGCACCACACACAAGCCGACACGTGATCCGCTGAGATTAGCATCAAAAGATGGCCCAGCCAGATCTATCTATGGGCCAAGAAAGCAAGCTCTAGTAAGCAATGAAACACATCAAATATCCGAACATCATGGTACACCCGGATATAGGGGTGCCGCACACCCCTATGTTTCACCGATGAGTCTTTGGATCATAATTTCGGCGAGATTCAAACCCATAAACATAGAGGCATCGGTGGAACAACGGACCACAGGTGCGGATTGAGGATTAAATCCTCCACATACACATGGCTAGAGAGATGATCTCACGCCATAAAATACTTACCCTCAAACTCAAAGGGCCAGCCCGGCATTGGTTTAAAGCCTTCCGAAAACACCATTGGAAGTTGGGAAGAGCTCGAGGACCCTTACAGGCAAATTTTCAAGGGACCTATGTCCGACCTCCCGATCTGAGATGATTTAAGTCATATAACTCAACAACCGGAGAGTCACTGGAAACTCTGGAACAGATTTCTTACTAAAAGAACCGAGATAGTCGAATGTCCGGACGCGAAGCCTTAGCAGCTTTCAAGCACAGCGTTGGCGAATGGCTCGCTTGACACCTCGGCCAAGAAAAGCCAAGAACAATGGCGCATTAACAAGCCTTATTACCGGCTTTGCGAGGAGAGGATAGCTGTATGGCAAGATGCGATTACCAGCGACCCAAGTACATCGAAGTTAGGGATGGAAGCGGAAACATGACGCGGCAAGGACCAGCCTTGAGACCAAGGAAAGCAGCCGAAGGCCTTGGCGATCAACGCCCAGATTCAAAAGCTCTCGGCGAGAATCAGCAAAAGCTGCCCATCAAGGATAACGAGACGAGCTATCTAACCTAAACAAAATCTTGGACAAGATATGTCAAATACAGATACTCGGGAAGCACGCAAACCATACCCACAGATTGTTGGGTCTTCAAGCAATCCGGCAAACTCAACGCTTAACACAAGGGCTCGACACACCAGCGAGGGCGATGGCGAACCCCCAAGCGAGCACGGAAAACAAAGAACTTCCACAAGAAGTCAAAACAGTAAATTCACTTCACGTGACAAAGGGAGAATAGAGTGGCGCCCATAGAATCTGCGCCTTCGGCCTATCGAGAGGAGTCCGCCATACTGGTTGTTAAAACCAATCACCTTCGACCATCGAGATTACTCTAGAAGTATCCGAGTGCGGTGGACTGCCTTGGTATTAGATCCGATAATTGGCGGACTCCACTTTACACAAGTCCTAATGGAATGGCGGCAATGATTTAAACCTACTATGTCGGGACACAATCCGCAATATGAGGATAGACCCAACAACAATTAAGCCATAGCAACACTTCCTTTCAAGGGGTAATGCAGGCCAGATGCCCATTATGCGGGCTCTCTCACCTTTAGAAGTTATGTTCGGCTCACCCGCAACTTCCGCCCAAAACTAACCTTCCACATCGCCCCATTTACAAGTAGCTATCAAGCACTCTTTGGGGCCTTAAGCTTTCGCCCGCTTTAACACAATACGCATTATGCATCCTTATACTTAAAATGCCCGATCCACGAGGCATCATCTCATTAAAGGAAATATCGAGTGTTCCTCGAGCACGGAAGATTGCGGCTGTATACAGCCACACACTAAGCTGGCTTCACTAATCAAAGCACCTAAGCAGGTCGTTCAGACCCGGACTTGGCTAGGCGAGTCGGCGCAAAAACTTACTAGCCGCATACCCCGTTCAAGGGCTCGCATGCGTACAACAAGAGATAATAAAGCTCAATGTTATTTATTTTTAAATGTACTTTGTTTATTTAATATAGCGTACATTTTCGCACGATCTTTTTCAACTAAGTTCCTCTCTTTTACAGATGAACACATGCTACACCGTCGAGGATCTGACTAGCGGAACCTGAGCGAGACATGCAGTAGGGACCGTTCAAGGATTCTTTTCAGATTAAGACCTGTATAAACCTTTTTTCTGTCTCTTGTTGATACACATCCCCGGTTTCTTGCTATAACCAAGGTGGAGGCTGGCGTCTTGGCATTAGCCACGTCGGGACTCTGCGTGCACAGACACGAGGGCTTATTACTAAGGCGTTGTTCAGCCCGTTTTCATAAAGACCGAATACCTTAGAGAGTGTTGACGTCATGAGTTTGGCCTTATATGCATCAGCTTGAATCATGTCTTTGGTCAAATGTTGGGTTTGCGGCTCCTGTGTTTTGCTGCCTTACGTTCCGCTCTATCGGCTAAAGCGGCACCGGAAAACTCTGCGATTGTGCCCGGTTAAATGGCGAGCACCTCGATGAAAGCGAAAACTGCTGTCATGATATAGCGTGGGACTGGTCAACCACTTTCGATGACCCACCGGAATCTTACGATTCCTCGCATTAACGAAGGGCGTTTCGGTCGGGCACACAGCGCCCGCAATTGGTGACGCGGTGCCCCTAGGGGCTATATAGTAGCACCCTTTGTCAAACTCCTATGGCTAAGTGAAAGTGATAAAGCATTATAGTCTGGTTGCCTAGTTAGCTCGCTATCACCTCCTTTATAGGACCAAGGCGTTGGATCAAGTGTGAAAATCGTAGCCTGCGAACACCCCGCATTATATGCGTGGGGGCTGAAAACGAACTGCCATCTTCGGGTTATATACACATATACATTAACGACCGCACGGGAGGTATTTTAATTCTTGCAAGCACAAGTATAAAAAGCTTTTATATTCCATCGAAATATTGTTTTACAATTATACATGTTATTCGAACATGATGTCCACTCGAGCACTGCGTCTGTATTAAACAAGCGCCCTGCAGAACTTCCTGAAAATAGTGCTCGACAGGTACTCGGCTCCCGTCCGAATCTTGGGATGCAACGTTGGTGGCCTTCATCTCCGCCCAGTATGTCTTGACACGGGCAAGAGCCATCCGTGCACCCTCTATGCATGCTGACCTCTTCATTGCATTGATATGCGGCACCGCACCAAAGGCTGCTGCACCAAACCAAAATAACTCTTGACTCGGGCCTTTCCGGCCACAGATGACTCACGACATCCTTCATGGCGAGTCCGGATAACCTATTCAGCTCCGCCCATTTGGCCATACGCTCGGATAATGGAAGTGGGCGCTCTGGATTGTGGAACTGCGACCAAAAAAGCTTTTCCACTTTGTGATCCTGTTGATGGAAGTGTTTGGCGTGTCCGTACTTGCCGCCAAGTCGAATAATTATCCGCTACACTCCACAGCGGTCAATTGAGCATACTTAGGATCCCGAACTTCATCCGCAGCATAAAGGGCTTTCCGGCCCGCGATATCGCCGGCTGGCGTAGCTCTGCTTCATGGCTCACATTGCGGGCGAGCATCCTCGGCCTCGGTAGTGGCCTTTTCGAGTCCTTTTGTTCGCCCGATCTTCTTTTCAAGAAGCTTGCGGTGATCGGCAGCATCCTTCAACTTCACAGCCATCTCGGCCATTTCCTTCCTGCTTGGCGATGAGCAGCATGTTCGGCTTTCAGCTCTTGACCGCCTTTAAGGAAGCGCATCACTTTTGGCCTGCTCCTTGGCTCGGCGAGTTCCCGAAGGTTCTCCATGCAGCGGCACCATCTGCATCAAGCATACATGTTGTAAAACACGGGCATCAAGCCCCCTTACGGTGTCCGCGGAGAAATTGCATACCTTGTGACTCGTCAAGCCGCTTGTTGACAAAGCGCGATGTCGACATCCGCCACGTCAAGTTGCCACTTTAGTTTGGCAAATTCATCGATCCGGCTAGCCACGGACGCCGCCACCTACATAGGAAGAGCTACATGTTATACAGGATTATGATACTCGGCGCTGTCATTTTTGACAACGCCGCGAGTCTCGAAACTACTATCTATCGGGCGCATCTTTTATATGCGGGCTGTCAAAAGGTACATCATTTAGCGTACCTCAAAACCTGTCGATAAACTCTGACGGCCTCGTGCAACCGCTCTCCGCGGATGAAATCTTTTCAATCATCGTGCCCATCAATGCGGTGTTCTTGAATAAGCGCTTCGCCCGAAGCAGATCCTTGCTCCTCCGACCGTGCCGGGGCGGTGCGGACTCGTCCGATGGCCTTTTAGAAGGCGGACATGGAAGAGCTTTGGGGAGCCATCGGCTACTTTCGGCCCTGCGGTTCGGAGAAACCCTCGTGGCGACACCTCGGGGTCGCCCGCCTGCATAAGCGGTGCAGCGAGGCGTTCCATTCTCCATCATCTACGGGCGAAGATCCTGAAGATGAGCTCATTGAAGGGCTGAGATCCGAACTACAAGGTAAAAATTCAGCTATCTTTCTCGGGGAATAGGATAGGGATGTATCTTATTTTAAAACTCCCTCTCTACTTGCGGCTCCTTTGGAGGCTGATCCCTTGAGGCACGCAGTCTTGGCCGAGGCACCTCCAGCGCAGGACCCTTTGACGAAGATCTCTTCCCCGCTTTGAGACCATGGTCTCGGGTCTTGAGGCGGTCCTCTTCTTTCCCTAGATGGAGGATTCTCGATTCCTCCTTTCTGATAGCCTTCTTGAGGAGAAGGTAGCTTCCTTGTTCCCCCCTTCGCCTTCTTCCAAAGGCGCAACCTCCAGCATCCTGGTTAACACGGGATCGGGCGTGGTCTCGGGAAGGGGGCCGGACACCTGATTAGCTTTGCTTCGTTATCCCTCTGTTTAAAGGGACAACTCTTTTAAGGGCAATTTTATGATGAATATCACGGATGGCGTTAATAAGAGCAGGGCTACTTACTTGAGTATCAAGGCGATTGCAGCTTAGACCTGCGTCCTCGGTCAAGTCCGGACACATTGCTTGTGATCCGAAGAACAATTTATACATCTCCATGGGCGTCACGCCCGTAAAGTGTTGGAGAGCTCATGGTCCCTCCGGATTAAACTCCCACAGGCGGGCGTTGCGAGGGCAAAGTGCAGCGAATCAACATGACCTGCGTCACTACGGCCAGGTTGGCGTCTCTTTCAGGAGATCTTGAATGCGACCCTGCAACAAGGGCACGTGCTTGGATGGCCCCTAGTCGAGCCCTTTATTGACCCATAGCGCCCGGCCCGAGGGGAGGACCCGGCGAAAGGCGGGTGGCGCCACCCACTTGGTACCCACAGGAGCTGCGATATAAAACCACTCTCGTTGCCATAAGCTGAACTCCTCTTGAAAATAGCCCTCGAGACCATGGGCGTCAACATTCTTGCTTATAACAGCCCCTCACTTTCTGCTTGCTGCCCTTGATCATCTTGGCTCCACTTTGAAGGTCTTAAGCCACAATCTGAAGTGAGGTAATCGGAGGAAGGCTTCACATCGACAATGAGCGATGAGATGTGGAGGATGGACTCCGGATCAAGTCGTGAAATTCCAACCCATAATAAAACATGAGCCCCCCTCACGAAGGGGTCCGTTGGAAGCTAACCCGAAGGAAGTGAGACACGAACACCACACTTTTCGCCGAGGCTTGGGAGTGGGAATAACCTGCCCTTGAGCAGGCAGCCTATCTGAAATTTCGCGATTAAGTATCGGCATCTCTTAGCTTTAACGTCTTCTTCCGTAGCGGAGGAAGGCATCCACCGACCTTGAAGGTGGGGCGGACATCATCAAGGTCGGCGCTGAATCTGGAGCTTTGGGTGTTGGAACTCGGCGGATTCGATTGAGATTGAAAGAAAGGAGTAGAGCCTTGGTCTCTTTATAAAGAGGTTGAATACCAAGAGCCCTCCCGTGACCGTTTGGGACTTCGCCCGATAGAGAGGCGTGCCAGCAGGCGCGATTAGATTACCATGCCCGTATTGATGAGAATCCGGAATAAGGGACACGATCTGCTTTGACAAGGCGTGCCAAGAAGCTGCCTCGCTAAGCCTGGCGAGGTGGGACAGTAAAAGCGATTGAATAAAGGCTTGGCCGTGGTGTGATGTCACATTGCGGAATCGTCGGTGATTGGTTGTGCAAATATTATTCTCTCTATGGTGGTATGTGGAAATTATTTTGCGAGCTGGACACTATCCTTGTGTTCAAAATCTTCTATGAAGTATTGGAGGAGGAACCCGCCTTGCAATGCGAAGACAAAGCTGCGCCGACTTCGTTGTCATTGAAGCCTGGTTAGGAGAGACTCTTGAGGAGTCTGGATTAGGGGTGTCAGGATGGCGGACTATGACCTTTGGCGGACTCTGGACTATGAAGATACAAGATTGAAGACTTAGTCCGTGTCCGGATGGGACTTTCCTTGGCGTGGAAGGCAAGCTTGGCGTCTGACGGATATGTAGATCTCCTTCCATTGTAACCGACTCTATCTAACCCTAACCCTCTCCGGTGTCTATATAAAGCTGGAGGTTTTTAGTCTGTAGGGACGAAGAACAATCATACCATAGGCTAGCTTCTAGGGTTTAGCCTCTACGATCTCGTGGTAGATCTACTCTTGTACTACCCATATCATCTATATTAATCAATCGGGAGTAGGGTTTTACCTCCATCGAGAGGCCGAACACAGGTAAAACTGTCGTGTCCCTTGTCTCCTGTTACCATCCGCCTAGAGCCTGCTGGGACCCCCTACCGAGATCCATGGGTTTTGACACTAACAGTCATGTTTGATCTTTATGATAAATCTTATACCATGGACTTAGAGGATTTCACTTTTGCTTGCAAACTTCCATCATGGGGCGTATTAGGGATCCCCTAAATCTGAATTTAGAAGCTTTCTTGCTAGTATAGCGTGGGGAATCTAGAGATATAGCATGAGGCTACCATAGGGAGCATTCACTTTCTGCTATACATTATTTCGCTCTCTTCATAGGTAGATGTATAAATGCTAAGGATGAAGCTTGTCACATGTGTCCACGATCTTAGAATTCTCAGGGAATGTTGTGTTAGGAGACCAATCTTATCATATAGGAGCCATTGTAGCTTGTAGGTTGCATCATAATAGACATAATGGAATTTCTTTGGGCGAATTTATGCAACCCGCTTAGCCAATTTTCTTGAGATAGACATCCGTGAGGTGATCTGGAGTTGCCTCCTGCATATTTAGACTATAACTCTATGGCCGCATCATTTTGTCGAGAGGCACTGAATCACCTCTTTTATATCGTTTAATTTTAACAAGCGGCATGTTGTCCGTGTTACTCTCCTGCTCCTGCCCTCTTTGAATCACATGCAAAGCGAAGGTATACTATTACGGAGAGGAGGCGAGATGAGTACAAGAGGAGGCGGAGGCAACTTGACTCCACGCTGCAGCTTAGCGGCGATAACGCTGCATCACAGTATGATCCCAACTATTCTTCGTCATGATGCGACCCGGCTACACCTACGGGTATCCATGATCTATCACGGCAATAGACCAACAGGCCAAAAGCCTAAGCTTGGGGAATCGTATCTCTCATCGACATTACATTTATGTTTACACACACTCATTGCTAGATGTGGGGTGCTCATACTCTTTCCTTGTAATATCCATGCTAGTTTATTTTCTTTTCACTGCTTTCTTCTTGTGTGTTTGTTAAACCTTAAGGAAAACCAAAAATTAGTAGTAGTTTACTTTTTTGCTGTAGTAGTAGTAATTAAAAAAAACCAAAAATATTTCCGTTTTCTTTTGCTTGTTGGGATATTTCCGTGTAAATAGTTTTATTCTTTTTCTTTTCTTTGAAATTCGATAGGAAGACCATGATTAAATTGTTGTAGTGGCTCTTATATCCATTATTGTTAAATTAACCCGAGCCCATATTGCCTTGTCTTCTCCTGTTTATTGAATGCTACATGATTCCAGTTTAGTCAATGCCGTGCACTTTTATTATTATTTACACCATTCGATCGTGCAAGTGAAAGGCAATTATGATGATATATGATGGGTATTTGAGATGGGAAAAGCTGGTATGAACTTCGACCTCTTTTGTTTTTGTAAATATGATGAGTTCATCGTTCTTGATTCAGCTTATTATGAATAAACATGTTTGCAATGACAATTAGAGATCATAGTTGCTTGTGCCATGCTTGATTAGCTATGAGTTATAATGGTTTACCTTGTGTGCCAACATGCTATTAAAATGGTTATGATGTGGTATAGTGGGGTGGTATCCTCCTTTGAATGATTTAAGTGACTTGACTTGGCACATGTTCACGCATGTAGTTGAAACAAATCAACATAGCCTTCACGATATTTATGCTCATGGTGGACTATATCCTACTCATGCTTGCATCCAATGTTTATTAATTTTAATGCATGTACATGGATGTTGTCACTCTCTAGTTGATCGCTTCCCAGTCTTTTGCTAGCTTTCACATACAAATGCGGGAATCTTGCTTGTGCATCAATCCATAAACCCCAAAGTTATTCGAGATGAGTCCACTATACCTTCCTATATCACGGTATCTACCTGCCGTTCCAAATAAATTTGTATGTGCCAAACTCTAAACCTTCAAATAAATATTCTGTTTTGTATGCTCGAATGGCTCATGTATTAACGAGGGTTGTCCTTATCTTCCGTGTTAGGCGGGTTATTCTCAAGAGAGTGGACCCGCTCCTCACTCACGAGAAAATGGCTGGTCACAGGATTCCCAGTCCATGCTTTATGCAAACTAAATCAAAATTAATTGCAAACAAAACTCCCCATGGGACTGATGTATGTTGGAGACACTTTCGTTGTTTCGAGCAAGTCATGGATTGATGCTTGTTGGTGGAGGAGTATAAACTTTACCATTCTGTTTGGGAACCGCCTATAATGTGTTTAGCATGGAAGATATCGCCATCTCTTGGTTGCAACGTTGACAATGAAAGTATACTGCTCAAAATATAACTTATCTCTACTTCAAAACCGAGCTCTGGCACCTCTACAAATCCCTGCTTCCCTCTGCGAAGGGCCTATCCATTTACTTTTATGTTGAGTCATCACCCTCTTATTAAAAGCACTATTTGGAAACACAGCTGTCATTTGCACTCATCATTGTTAATTTATATTGGGTATGACTATGATTGGATCTCTTTTACCATGAATTACAATGTCTAGTCAGTCCTTGATCTTTAAAGGTGCTCTGCATTTATGTTTTGCGGTCTCAGAAAGGGCTAGCGAGATACCATCTTGTTATATCATATTATGATTGTTTTGAGAAAGTGTTGTCATCTGAGATTTATTATTATGGCTCGCTAGTTGATTATGCTATTGATATGAGTAATTATGAGACACGAGAATCATTGCAAGTGTGGTTAGTTATGATCTTAGCTGAAAACTTGAATGTTGGCTTTACATATTTACAACAACAAGAGCAAGCGAGTTTGTAAAATTTTTCTTTCTTTCTTTCAGTTTGTCAATTTGAATTGCTTGAGGACAAGCAAGGGTTTAAGCTTGGGGAGTTGATCGTCTCATCGTATCTACTTTTCCAAACACTTTTGCCCTTGTTTTGGACTCTAACTATATGATTTGAATGGAACTAACCGGATGGCGTTGTTTTCAGCGAATTGCCATGATGTCGTTTATGTGCAGAAAACAAATATTCTCGGAATGACACGAAACTCCACGGAACACCTTAGAAAAAATCATAAAAATCCTGCAAAGATGAAGACCGAGGGCCACACCACATCCCACGAGGTTAGGCGCGCCCCTAACTCGTGGGGCCCTTAGATGCCCTCAACGCCAACTCCAACTCTATATATTTGCTTTGAAGAAAAAAATCAGAGAGAAGAAATCATCGCGTTTTACAATCTGAGCCGCGCCAAGCCCTAAAACCTCTCGGGAGGCTGATCAGGAGTCTGTTCGGGGCTCGGGAGAGGAGATTCTTCGTCGCCGTCGTCATCATCAACCATCCTCCATCACCAATTTCATGATACTCACCGCCGTGCATGAGTAATTCCATCATTGGCTTGCTGGACGGTGATGGGTTGGATGAGATTTATCATGTAATCGAGTTAGTTTTGTTAGGGTTTGATCCCTAGTATCCACTATGTTCTAAGATTCATGTTGCTATGACTTTGCTATGCTTAATGCTTGTCACTAGGGCCCGAGTGCCATGATTTCAGATTTGAACCTATTATGTTTTCATGAATATATGTGAGTTCTTGATCCTATCTTGCAAGTCTATAGTCACCTACTATGTGTTATGATTCGGCAACCCCGAAGTGACAATAATCGGGACCACTCGGTGATGACCATAGTTTGAGGAGTTCATGTATTCACTATGTGTTAATGCTTTGTTCAGTTCTCTATTAAAGGAGGCCTCAATATCCTTAGTTTCCATTAGGACCCGCTGCCACGGGAGGGTAGGACAAAAGATGTCATGCAAGTTCTTTTCCATAAGCACGTATGACTATATCTGAGAATACATGCCTACATTACATTGATGAATTGGAGCTAGTTACGTGTCACCCTATGTTATGATTGTTACATGATGAACCGCATCGGCATAATTATCCATCACTGATCCGGTGCCTACGAGTTTTCCATATACTGGTTTCCGCTTATTTACTTTCCCACTGCTACTGTTACAATCACTACAAAATACCAAAAATATTTACTATTGCTTGCACTACTCTTTTGTTACCGTTACCACCACTATCATATTACTTTGCTACTAAACACTTTGCTACAGATATTAAGTTTCCATCTGTGGTTGAATTGATAACTCAGCTGCTAATACATGAGAATATTCTTTGGCTCCCCTTGTGTCGAATCAATAAATTTGGGTTGAAAACTCTACACTCGAAAACTATTGCGATCCCCTATATTTGTGGGTTATCACACCCTTGATGAGTGGTCCATTTTTTTTGAATCTCGATAGTAGTGATACACATATTCATAATATTGAAGCCAAAAGATGCAAGGTTAATAATGATAGTGCAACTTATTTGTGGCACTGCCGTTTAGGTCATATTGGTGTAAAGCACATGAAGAAACTCCATGCTGATGGGCTTTTGGAATCACTTGATTATGAATCACTTAATGCTTGCGAACCATGCCTCATGGGCAAGATGACTAAGACTCCGTTCTCCGGAACAATGGAGTGAGCAACTGACTTATTTGAAATAATACACACTGATTTATGTGGTCCGTTGAATGTGGAGGCTCGTGGAGGGTATCGTTATTTTCGACCTTCGCGAGATGATTTGAGTAAATATGGGTATATCTACTTTATGAAACATAACTCTGAAACATTTGAAAAGTTCAAAATTTCAGGTGAAGTGGAAAATCATCGTAACAATAAAATAAAGTTTTGCGATCGATCGTGGAGGTGAATATTTGAGTTATGATTTTGGTATTCATTTGAAACAATGTGGAATAGTTTACGCAACTCATGCCACAGAACACCACAGCGTAATGGTGTGTCGAGCGTCGTAATCATACTTTATTAGATATGGTGCGATCTATGATGTCTCTTCTTGATTTACCGCTATCGTTTTGGGGTTATGCTTTAGAGGCGGCTGCATTCACGTTAAATAGGGCACCATCTAAATCCGTTGAGATGACACCATATGAATTGTGGTTTAGCAAGAAACCTAAGTATCGTTTCTTAAAGTTTGGGTCTATGATGCTTATGTGAAAAAGCTTCAACTGATAGCTCGAACCGTCGAGAAATGTGTCTTGATAGGATACCCAAAAGAGGCATTCGGTACACCTTCTATCACAGATCCTAAGGCAAGATATTTGTTGCTAGAATGGATCCTTTCTAGAAGGGTTTCTCTCAAAAGAAGTGAGTGGGAGGAAAGTAGAACTTGATGAGGTAATTGTACCTTCTCCCTTATTGGAAAGTAGTTCATCACAGAAATCAGTTCGGTGATTCCTACACCAACTAGTGAGGAAGTTAATGATGATGATCATGAAACTTGATCAAGTTACTCTTGAACCTCATAGGTTAACGGTATGATTCGCACGGTGGTGCGGTAATCCTATTGCGGAGGTCATGTTACTTGACCATGGCGAACCTACGAACTATGAGGCGATGATGAGCCGGATACTGTGAAATGGCTTGAGGCCACGAAATCTTAGATGGGATCCATGTATGAGAACAAAGTATGGATTTTGGTTGACTTGCAGATGATCGGCAAGCCATAGAGAATAAATGGATCTTCAAGAAGAAGAGTGGCGGGCGTAATATTCTTTGTCTAGAAAGCTCAACTTGTTGCAAGGTTTTGACAAGTTCAAGGAGTTTACTACGATGAGACTTTCTCACCCGTAGCGATGCTTAAGTCTGTCCGAATCATGTTAGCAATTGCGGCATTTTATGATTATGAAATTTGGCAAATGGATGTCAAAATTGCATTCCTTAATGGATATCTTAAAGAAGAGTTGTATATGATGCAACCAGAAGGTTTTGTTGATCCTAAAGGTGCTAACAAAGTGTGCAAGCTCCAGCGATCCATTTATGGACTGGTGCAAGCCTCTCGTAGTTGGAATATACGCTTTGATAGTGTTATCAAAGCATATGGTTTTATAGAGATTTTTGGAGAAGCCTGTATTTACAAGATAGTGAGTGGGAGCTCTGTAGCATTTTTAATATTATATGTGGATGACATATTGTTGATTGGAAATAATACAGAATTTCTGGATAGCATAAAAGGATACTTGAATAAGAATTTTTCAATGAAAGACCTCGGTGAAGCTGCTTATATATTAGGCATCGAGATCTATAGAGATAGATCAAGACGCTTAATTGGACTTTCACAAAGCACATACCTTGATAAAGTTTTGAAGAAGTTCAAAATGGATCTGTCAAAGAAAGGGTTCTTGCTTGTGTTACAAGGTGTGAAGTTGAGTCGGACTCAATGCCGACCAACATCAAAGATAGAGAGAAAATGAAAGTCATTTCCTATGCCTCAGCCATAGGTTCTATCATCTATGCAATGTTGTTTACCAGACCTGATGTTTGCCTTGCTATAAGTTTAGCGGGGAGGTACCAAAGTAATCCAGGAGTGGATCACTGGACAGCGGTCAAGAACATCCTGAAATACTTGAAAAGGACTAAGGATATGTTTCTCGTTTATGGAGGTGACAAGAGCTCGTCGTAAATGGTTACGGCGATGCAAGCTTTGACACTGATCCGGATGACTCTAAGTCGCAAACCGGATACGTATTTATATTGAATGGTGGAGCTGTCAGTTGGTTAAGTTCCAAGCAGAGTGTCATGGCGGGATCTACGTGTGAAGCGGAGTACATAGCTGCTTGAGCAGCAAATGAAGAATGCGGATAAAGGTTAATATCCGATCTAGGTGTAATACCTAGTGCATTGGGTCCAATGAAAATCTTTTGTGACAATACTGGAGCAATTGCCTTGGCGAAGGAATCCAGATTTCACAAGAGAACCAAACACATCAAGAGACGCTTCAATTCCATCCGCGATCAAGTCAAGGAGGGAGACGTGGAGATTTGCAAGATACATACGGATTTGAATGTTGCAGACCCGTTGACTAAGCCTCTCTCACGAGGAAAACATGATCAGCACCAAGACTCCATGGGTGTTAGAATCATTACTATGTAATCTAGATTATTGACTCTAGTGTAAGTGGGAGACTGAAGGAAATATGTCCTAGAGGCAATAATAAAGTTCTTATTTATATTTCCTTATATCATGATAAATGTATATTATTCATGCTAGAATTGTATTAACCGGGAACATAGTACATGTGTGAATACATAGACAAACAGTGTCCCTAGTATGCACTACTTGACTAGCTTGTTAATCAAAGATTGTTAAGTTTCCTAACCATAGACATGTGTTGTCATTTGATGAGCAGGATCACATCATTAGAAAATGATGTGATGGACAAGACCATCTGTTAGCTTAGCATAAATGATGTTTAGATTTATTGCTATCGCTTTCTTCCTGACTTATACATGTTCCTCTAACTATGAGATTATGCAACTCCCGAATACCGAAGGAACACCTTGTGTTCTATCAAACGTCACAGCGTAACTGGATGATTGTAAAGATGCTCTATAGGTGTCTCCGATGGTGTTTGTTGAGTCGGCATAGATCGAGATTAGGATTTGTCACTCTGTGTATCGGAGAGGCATCTCTGGGCCCTCTCGGTAATGCACATCACTATGAGCCTTGCAAGCAATGTAACTAATTAGTTTGTTACGGGATGATGCATTACAGAATGAGTAAATAGACTTGCCGGTAACGAGATTCAACTTGGTATGATGATATTGATGATCGAATCTCGGGCAAGTAACATGCAGATGACAAAGGGAACAACGTAGGTTGTTATGCGGTTCGACCAATAAAATCTTCGTAGAATTGTAGGAACCAATATGAGCATCCACGTTCCGCTATTGGTTATTGACCGGAGATGTGTCTTGGTCATGTCTACATAGTTCTCGAACACTGTGGGGTCCATGCGCTTAACGTTCGATGGCGATTTGTATTATGAGTTATGTGATTTGATGAACGAAGTTTGTTGGTCCGGATTAGATCCACAGACGGGATGAGGAGTCTCGAAATGGTCGATGGTAAAGATTCATATATTGGAAGCTTACATTGGACACGGAATGGTTCGGGATGTTTCGGCGATTATCAGTACCTTGGGTTACGGACCCCCAGGGAAGTTATGGGCCTTAATGGGCCATGAGGAGAAAGAAGAGAGAGGCGACAGGTGGCGCCCCCAAGGCAGGCGAATTGGACTAGGGGGAGGCGTCGGCCCCTTTCTTCCTCTCCTCTCCTTCCCTCCTTCTCCTAGTTGGAATAGGAAGGGAGCCGAATCCTACTTGGACCGGGAGTCCAAGTAGGACTCCCCCCTATGGTGCGCCCCCTTGGGTCGGCCTCCTCTTCCCCCATCCTTTATATACGTGGGAGGGGGGCACCCCAAAGACACACCAAGTCTTCTCTTAGCCGTGTGCGGTGCCCCCCTCCACAGTTACACACCTCGGTCATATCATCGTAGTGCTTAGGCAAAGCCCTGCGCTGGTAACTTCATCATCACCGTCGCCATGCCGTCGTGCTGATGAAACTCTCCCTCGGCCTCAACTGGATCAAGAGCTCAAGGGACGTCATCGTGCTGAACGTGTGCTGAACACAAAGGTGTCGTACGTTCGGTACTTGGATTGGTTGGATCGCAAAGACGTTCGACTACATCAACCGCGTTACTAAACTCTTCCGCTTTCGGTCTACGAGGGTATGTGGACACACTCTCCTGTCTCGTTGCTATGCATCTCCTAGATAGATCTTATGTGATCGTAGGTAAATTTTTTGAAATATTGTGTTCCCCAACAGAGAGCACACACGCAATTTACCCAGGTTCGGGCCGCCCCAAGGTGTAAGACCCTACTCCTGCTTTGGTGGATTGATGGTGGAATGAGTGTGGTGATGCGTAGTACACTTGCCCAGCAGGGTCTGCCTAGGGGCCGCAGCGACTACGCGCGTATGTGGCTTGGTTTCATCAGCTTTCTAACCCCTCCTACGAGTGCCATGGGCCTCCTTTTATAGATTAAGGGGTCACCACAGTGGCAAAGTGGTCATTATCCACTGATATGATAGCGAAAAGTGTTATCATACCTAACTCTGCGGGCTGACTGTAGGGTAACGTAGTAATTTCAAAAATTTCCTACGCACATGCAAGATCATGGTGATGCATAGCAACGAGAGGGGAGAGTGTTGTCCACGTACCCTCGTGGGCAGCGAAGCGTTAGCACAAAGAGGTTGATGTAGTAAATGCGTCTTCACGATCCGGCCGATCAAGTATCTAGCATACGGCACCTCGAGTTCAGCACATGCTCAGCCCGATGGCGTCCTCGAACTCCGATCCGGCAGTGTTGAGGATAGTTTCATCGACCGCGGCGTCATGGTGGCGATGATGATGTTCTACCGGCCGGGCTTCGCTAGCCTTTATTACGATATTATCGAGGTGGATTATGGTGGAGGGCACCGCTGCGGCTAAAAGATCAAATCAATTGTTGTGTCCCTAGGGTGCCCCCTCCCCCTTGCGTATATAAAGGAGCAAGGGGGAGAGTGCGGCGGCGGGGAGGAGGCGCCGGGAGAGTCCTACTCCCGCCGGGAGTAGGACTCCCTCCTTCCTTGTTGGATTAGGAGAAGGGGAAGGAGGAAGAGGAGAAGAAGGAAGAGGCGCCGCCCCCTCCTTGTCCAATTCGGACTAGAGAGGGAGGGGCGCGCGGCCTGCCCTGGCCGCCCCTCCTCTTCTCCACTAAGGCCCACTATGGCCCATTAAACCCCCGGGGGGTTCCGGTAACCCCTCCGATACTCCGGTAAAATCTCGATTTCACCCAGAACACTCCCGATATCCAAATATAGGCTTCCAATATATCAATGTTCATGTCTCGATCATTTCGAGACTCCTCGTCATGTCCGTGATCAGATCCGGGACTCCGAAAACCTTTGATACATCAAAACTCATAAACTCATAATATAACTGTCATCGAAACGTCTCCGGTCAATAACCAATAGCGGAACCTGGATGCTCATATTGGCTCCCACATATTCTACGAAGATCTTTATCGGTCGAGACGCATAACAACATACGTTGTTCCCTTTGTCATCGGTATGTTACTTACGAGATTCGATCGTCGGTATCTCAATACCTAGTTCAATCTAAGCTACCGCAAGTCTCTTTACTCGTTAAAGTAATACATCATCTTGCAACTAACTCATTAGTTACAATGCTTGCAAGGCTTATAGTGATGTGCATTACAGGTGGGCGGAGATACCTCTCCGACAATCGGAGTGACAAATCCTAATCTCGAAATCGCCAACCCAACAAATGCGTTCGGAGACACATGAAACACCTTTATAATCACCCGATGCGTTGTGACGTTTGGTAGCACACAAAGTGTTCCTTGATGGCAGGAGTTGCATAATCTCATAGTCATAGGAACATGTATAAGTCATGAAGAAAGCAATAGCAACATACTAAACGATCGCGTGCTAAGCTAACGAAATGGGTCAAGTCAATCACATCATTCTCCTAATGATGTGATCCCATTAATAAAATGACAAATATTTGTCTATGGCTAGGAAACATAATCATCTTTGATCAATGAGCTAGTCAAGTAGAGGCATACTAGTGACACTCTGTTTGTCTATGTATTCACACATGTATCATGTTTCCGGTTAATACAATTCTAGTATGAATAATAAACATTTATCATCAAATAAGGAAATAAATAATAACTTTATTATTGCCTCTAGGGCATATTTCCTTCACCGATAGGGTGCATTAAATCGCGCTTAGTGTCACATCAGCGAGTGGCGGCAAGGCTGCTTGGGCTATCTTGCCGACTCCACCCGTTCCCTTGACACGTCGCGGGGCGGATGTCATCTGGGTTTCTTCATGAAATGGCTGCCATGTGGCGAATGGCTGCCACTTAATCCTGCTATGACTTGACACGCTTGCGATCGATGATGTGAGTCGTGTTTGAGTGGTTGGTGGGGTGGTTACGCTTGACTGTCGGGAGCCTTGATTGCTTGCTACGGTGGTGGCCTTGCCCTTGCGGGCTCACCTACCCTGCAAGGAAGTCCTTCTCTTGCCAATATCTTGCTCCTCAGGCTCGATCTTGGTCCCACTAGGCTGCATCATGGTTCTTCAAATCTCTTGGTCCTTCAATCTCTGACTTAAGCTGGTGCTTCAATCTTGATCTTGTGCCAGTGCACAGTTGGGCAATAGACCCAGGGTTTGTTGCACCGATAGAAGCCCCCAGGCCTGCCCCGAGCGCACTCTTGAGCATCATTGGGGTAGGGCCTAATAGCTACTGCAGGCGAGGATTCTTTGAAGGGCTGGCCCTTGAGTTTTCCTTTCTTTGCTTCATTAGCCTTATTTCGGGCCAGTTTCCAGTTTCCCCGCGCATGGTGTAAAGCCAATAATTGTGGGGACGCTCCAGTGATGGCCCATGAATGACTTTAACACACGGGGTAGAAATCACCAATTTACTCTTCCCAGAGTGCGCCCTTATCCTTAGCCACATATCTGCATGCATCCGTGGGGTAAAGGTAGCAGGCGTGTGGCAGAGAGAGCATCTTGGAGAGGTCCGCTTTGCCTTGAATTAGCGGAGGGGTGGTGGCCACCGTTGATGGAGCAGCTGCCCTCCCCTGCCCGGCCTATAAAAGGGAGGGGTGGAGGAGGGCGGAGTCATCCATCTATGCACTCCTCTGCCTTCTTCCCTCGTTCTCTGCTTCCGTCGGCGATGCTGAAGAGAAGAGCCTAGGGCCAGTCCCCGGGCTCCTGTTTGGGGCCATTGTTGCCCCATGCTGGTGTTGGCGCTCGGGGAGTGACCTTGGTCCTTGACATGGTGAATCTCTTGGTCTCTTCGAGGCTTGGCCGGGAGGCGGGGCTGGGATCATCCGTAATCCCAGCATCGCCAATCCCAGAGGTCTTAGGGCTGTTGTTGATGAGGCGCACCCTTGGTCATAGAAGCGATGGTAGCATTCCATGACCTTTGTGGGTGATCCGCTACTATCTCTTCCCTTCCCTCTCCCTCCCTCTTCTTTTCGTTTGGGGAGGCGATGGGCCTACTCGTCACCTGCGCGGCTCCACAGGTGCCGCCACTGCGCACCCGGCGGGACGACCGCTCCCACTGGTCCCTTCGTCGCCCTCTCCCCAAATGCCCCTTTATTCTCCTTTCCTTCTTGCTTTAGTATCACTGGGAAGAGGGCGAGAGATAGGAAGCGAGGGGTTATTGGGTTTTTAATCTTTTTCAATCTTAAAGCGGCGAGCAATTGCCAAATTTTAATTCAAATAATGGAATCTCTAGAGTCCATCTTTGTGTTTTTAATGCTTGTACTTGTGTTAGCATATGAATGAAAAAGATGAACCTTGCAGGAACCCGTGCATGTATATGTCCATGCGAGAATGGGCGCCTCTTTTATAAAAATAAGCGAGTTTTCCCGGTGGATATCCTGCAGCACCCTCTTAATGGCTGGAGAGCTAAATGCATTGGGGAGCAGACAGAGAGGGCCAACCCATGACTCCTTTTTATCAAAGGCTACTCGACCATCTGGTGAAGCAACGTTAGTCATGGATGGTAGCACCTAAGTTTCAAGAGAGAGGCGAGGTTTTCTCATGCAAAGTCATAGCTTTACAGAACACTAATGGACAAGAGGTAAACTTATTTGTTTGGCTTGCAGGGATCAGCTTAATGTCGTGCAATCTTCTCATCCTTTGTGAAGTCAAGTTCACGGCAGGGACCTGCAACTCCATGTAGATGGGAATTAATGCAGGATGTAGTCCTATCTATATGCCTATGCAAATGCTCATGAAATGCTTATGAAGTGATCTAGGTGTGCTCGTGCAAGGATGCAATCTTAGTTGGGGCCCCCTAAAGCGCTTATTTATTTTGTCATGCACGGGGTCATCGTCTCGGCTTTGTATAAGGGGTTACATGCAGCTGATACAAGGCATGTACAAAAGGGTGGCTGCCGGGCCTGTACAAAAGGCATGTACAAGGGTTACATGCAGCTGCCGCCTCAGGTACCTAGACTAAAGGGGACGGGCGCCGGACATAGAGGAGAAGCAGAGGTCAGACATCCAGGGTCATATTACAGGCACCCGGAGTGGACGGGGAGGTGCAAGGACGAGGCCCAGGGCACCGAGGCCGCCGCCCAGCACCGGAGCAACCCAGAGAGGGAGTCGAAGGCGCGTGGGAGGCAGACACCGGGGTCCCAAACCCGGGCACCCGCACCAGCGAGGGAGAGTGGTGGCCCTGGGCAAGGGCCGGGCAGTCGTCCATTATGCATCATGCTTTTATATCGATATTTATTGCACTATGGGCTGTTATTACACATTATGTCACAATACTTATGCATTTTCTCTCTTATTTTACAAGGTTTACATGAAGAGGAGAATGCGGCAGGCTGGGATTACGGGCTAGAAAAGGAGCAAATATTAGAGACCTATTACGCACAACTCAAAAGTCCTGAAACTCCACAGTCAGTTTTGGAATATATTAAAAATATTGGTGAGAAAGCACGGAGGGGCCACCGCCATCCACGGTGGAGGCGCGCCCTACCTGGGCGCCCCCACGCCTCATGGGCCACTGGCAGCCCCGGATGCCCATCTTACAGTATAAGGTGTCTTTTTCCTTGAAAAAATCAGAAGGAAGCTTTCGGAATGACGCCGCCATCTCGGCGGAACACAGGCAGAACCAATCTAGGGCTCCCGTGAACTATTCTGCTGAGGAAACATCCCTCGGGGAGGAAATCGTCACCATCGTCATCACCATTGATCCTCTCATTGGGAGGGGGTCAATATTCATCAACATCTTCACCAACACCATCTCCTCTCAAACCCTAGTTCATCTCTTGTATCCGATCTTTGTCTCAAAACCTCAAATTGGTACCTGTGGGTTGCTAGTAGTGTTGATTACTCCTTGTAGTTGATGCTAGTTGGTTTATTCGGTGGAAGATAATATGTTCATATCCTTTATGCATATTAATACCCCTCTGATTATGAACATGAATATGATTTGTGAGTAGTTACGTTTGTTCACGAGGACATGGGAGAAGTCTTGTTATAAGTAGTCATGTGAATTTGGTATTAGTTCGATATTTTGATGAGATGTATGTTGTCTTTCCTCTAGTGGTGTTATGTGAGCGTCGACTACATGACACTTCACCATTGTTTGGGCCTAGGGAAGGCATTGGGAAGTAATAAGTAGATGATGGGTTGCTAGGTGATGAAGCTTAATCCCTAGTTTATCGTTGCTTCGTGAGGCTGATTTGGATCCACATGTTTCATGCTATGGTTAGGTTTACCTTAATTCTTATTTAGTAGTTCGGATGCTTGCGAGAGGGTTAATCATAAGTGGGATGCTTGTCCAAGGAAGGTAGTACCCAAGCACGATCCACACATATCAAATTATCAAAGTAACGAGCGTGAATCATATGAGCATGATGAAAACTAGCTTGACGATAATTCCCATGTGTCATCGGGAGCGCTTTCTTTTATATAAGAGTTTGTCCAGGCTTGTCCTTTGCTATAAAAAGGATTGTGCTACCATGCTGCTACCTCTTGAGCATGTGTTGGTTTTCCCTTGAAGAGGAAAGGGTGATGTAGCAAAGTGGCGTAAGTATTTCCCTCAGTTTTGAGAACCAATGTATCAATCTAGTAGGAGACTACATAGAGTCGCCTAGTACTGCACAAACAATCAAGTACCTTGCAACCAACGCAATAAAGGGTTGTCAATCCCTTCTGACCCACTTGAAAAGTGATATCGATAATGATAATAAGATAAATATTTTGGTATTTTTGTATAGATTGGAAAGTAAAGATTGCAAAATAAACGGCGACAGAAATTGGCAAGTTGACGACAAACTAATATGATGTAAAATAGACCAGGGGGCCATAGGTTTCACTAGTGGCTTCTCTCAAGATAGCATATAATACAGTGGGTGAACAAATTATTGCCGAGCAATTGATAGAAAAGCGCATAGTTATGAGAATATCTAGGCATGATCATGAACATAGGCATCACGTCCGTGTCAAGTAGACGAAAGCGATTACGCATCTACTACTATTACTCCACACATGACCACTATCCGGCATGCATCTAGAGTATTAAGTTCATAAGAGCGAGTAATGCATTAAGCAAGATGACATGATGTAGAGGATAAACTCAAGCAATATGATATAAACCCGTCTTTTTATCCTCTATGGCAACAATACAATACATGCCTTGCTTTGCCCATCCTTTGGGAAAGGACACATAAGATTGAACCCAAAGCTAATCACTTGTCTCATTGCAAGAAAGATCAATCTAGTAGGCCAAACTAAAGCGATAATTCAAAGAGACTTGCAAATATATGAAATCATGCATATAAAATTCAGAGAGAATCAAATATTGTTCATAGATAATCTTGATCATAAACCCACAATTCGCCGGATCTCAGCAAACACACATAAAAAGTATTACATGAATAGATCTCCAAGAACATCGAGGAGAACTTTGTATTGAGATCAAAGAGAGAGAAGAAGGCATCTAGCTAATAACTATGGACCGAAGGTCTGCGGTAAACTACTCACACATCATCGGAGAGGTTATGGTGTTGATGTAGAAGCCCTCCTTGATCGAATCCCCTCCGTGAGATCGTTTGGAAAAGGCCCCAAGATGGGATCTCACAGTCTGAGAAGGTTGCGGCGGTGGAAAAGTGGTTATGTGGCTCCCTGGATGTTTTCGAGGTATAAGAGTATATATAGGCGAAAGAAGTAGGTGGGTGGAGCTACGAGGGGCCCAGGGTGGGGTGCGCCTACCCCCACAGGGCGCCCTCTGCCTCGTGGCCGCCTCGTTGCGTCTCTGACTTCCACTCCAAGTCTCCTGGATTGCGTTTGTTCCAAGAAAGATCCTCGCGAAGGTTTTGTTCCATTTAGATTCCGTTTGATATCCCTTTTATGTGAAACACTAAAATAGGAAAAAAAAACATCAACTGGCACCGGGCCTCCGGTTAATAGGTTAGTCCCAAAAATAATATAAAAGAGCATATTAAAGCCCATTAAACATCCAAAACAGATAATTTACTAGCATGGAACGATAAAAAATTATAGATACGTTGGAGACGTATCACTTGCTGCAACTTGTTTACCTTTGTTACTTGTTACCTGTTACGAATTACCTATCATAAAACTATCTGTTACCGATAATTTGATGCTTGGGAATACCTTCTTTGAAAACCGCTTGTCATTTCATACGCTCCTCGTTGGGTTCGACACTCTTACTTATCAAAAGGACTATGATAGATCCCCTATACTTGTGGGTCATCAAGACTCTTTTCTGGCGTCATTGCCGGCGAGTGAAGCGCCTTTGGTAGGTGGAATTTGGTAAGGAAAAGTTTATATAGTGTGGGAGTAATGGGCCCGCGGGTGTGAAACCCGAGCCCTGGACCTTTCAAAACATCAGGCAGGCTGCCCTCAAGACCCCAAGTCGAAGAGCAGCCTTGAGTCGGCGATGGATCGTGAGCCGCCCCTCAACCGAGTCGAGGCGGCCTCAAGACAAGCCAACTCCAAGCCGGCGACTTGATGAAGCCGGCAGGGGAGTCGGCCCGATTCCGTCCACCCCACTTTGGCGACTTCAGGCGGGATGGGATAAAGCCTTCGGCCTGATCCTCAACCTGCTCATAAAAGCGAGCATGGCCATCAAGCGCCCGTCTTGTGGAGATCTCCGTCCGCGCGGACACCTCTAGCCATATCGGCCTGGCGTCGGCCGCGTGGGCTGATTCACAGCCCACGATGGCACATGCATGCGACCGAAGCGGCGAGACCGCTGTCAGCGGAAGTGCGAGAGCGCGAGCTCCCAAAGGCGGACCCGTTGAAGTCGACCTCCGAAAGTCGGTCGGCCCCTCCCGCAGGCTCCGTGCGCCAGTAACGGAACAAGGCAGGGTATTAAGATGATACGCGCCCTTGCGGTAACCTTGTTGCCATAAACTCGCGACCAAGCTCAGCGTCATTAGAAAGCTGACTCTGATGACCGCAGCCAGGCGAGACCACATGGCCAGGGCGAGCTGTCGGCCCCATCTTGGACCGTCGGCGGGGCCCACTAGTCGGTGAGACCCCGGTCGGCGGAGAAGGCAGCGACTTAAGAGGCTGACGGTGGGACTGCGCCCAGCCGGATTACCGTAATACCCCGAGTAGGTAGGCCTATATAAACCCGGGGCACCCATGCAAAAGGTTTGGAACCTAGTAGTTTGACACACACATATAGGGGAAGAAGAGGCTAGTCGTGCCTTCTCCTTCCTCACCCCGAACAGCTCAAGGAGCAATCTTGTACTCACCTTGCCATAGTGATCATGCGGAGACCCGCGAGGCGATGATGGTGTTATCTCCTCGGAGAGCCACAGGCTGGGTAAGATTAAGCTGTGCCGCATGTCTTTGCCTCATCCAGTTTCCGAGCACCGTGACGTTCTACCCCCCCTCCATGATAAGCCATCCTTTGGCATATATACGCAACCCCTACATTTGGCACCCACCGTGGGGCTGGGTGCATCGTCGTCCAGGAGACACACTCTGAGGCAGGGAACCCTCTTCCTCCCTGGCGCGCAGCCAGCAAGCAAGCAGAACTGTCTGCGCCCGTGCGCTGCATGGCGCTGAGTCGCTTTGTCTGTGGAGAGCTGCCTCGCCGAACTTGTCGGCGAGTTAAGCCTCTCAGCAGAGCCTGCATCCCCAGCGTGAAACGCAGACGGCCCAAAGAGCCTCCTCGCGGGCCTCCTCGGCAACTCCGTCGTGGCCGTGAGCCGCCTCCGACACAGGTCCGTAAGCTCCACCGACCGATCTTTGATGGTCGACTCCGACACCAGCGTCGCTCGGCCGTTCCCCACCAATGTGGTGGTATCTGACGAACCGCTCCCTCGCGGAGGCGGCGGAAGCTACTGATCATGGAGTGCTGCGTCATTGGTCACAATGAGCCTTCCGGAGGGAGCTTCGTGACCCTCTCGGCGGATTACAGAAGGACGACCGCCCCATTCGGGCGACACCGGCATTGGGGAAGGCGAGCGCCGCCTCCGGCTCCTTGTGGGCGCCAGGTAGCAAGCATGAGGCGCTTATCGAAAGCCTACCAAGCGAGATGGATCGCCAGCGCGTGGGCGATTCGCCCGATTCCGGCCAGCCTAACCGCCTAAAGCGGCGGTCAAGCCTGGCAGCATGCTCATCGCCCGATCACATTTAAGGCCAATCGCCCCATATCGCCACGCCGCGGAAGAACATCCGCGCCGCCAAATGGCGGCGGGCGAGCTGGATAACCGGCGAGGCGCCGCTGATAGCAGGCGAAGTCCAGCCGCCCTCGGCAACTCTGCTGCGCCAAAAGGCAAAGCCGGCTGCCGCTGCGGGCGCGCAGCTGACGACAACGGCGACTTGCCTCCCCGCCCGAGATCAAAAGCGCGGCGTCTCGGGC
>JAHIAM010002656.1:0-35998 GCA_021605205.1 Aegilops longissima
TCCCTCTATCCATCTCCCACCACGGATCTCTCCCTCGATCCAGCCTTCTCTCTTGATCTCCATGGACAGCACTCACATCATCTCTCGATCTGCAGGGTACAGGGGAAGGGAGTCTAGAGTGCTACTCTGCCGCCCTTGGCGGAGAAAAGCCCTCTCTCCTCGGTATGAATCCCTCTCTTTCTCTCCTTGTATATGCTGCTGTCCAGCATTTTTTCCTCAAATTGTTGCTGTCGATACATTATTTTGCTCAAAGGTGTTGTTCATTACATATTTTTGTTCAATTACATCTTTCCAAACCTTGGGCGGAACCATCCCATTGGTTTGGTTGCCTGTTTTGAGATTTATTCAGGACTTGGTGCTGCTACTAATCCGCCTAGCCACAATTTATTCAGGACTTGCTTCTTCGCTGCTAATCGAGGCACCACCTATTTCGCTGAAGATCTGTCGGCATTTGTCGTGAGGTAAAAAATCAACTTTTGTGATGTACAAGCCCATGTAGGATGAGGAGTTTACGTGCAGGTTGATGATGATGTGCAAATGGGTAGTGCTAGGTTAGTTGTCATGTATGTGTATCATTCTGGCATGTTTTGTGAATTCTTGCTGCCATATTTGTGTAATTCTTGCTGTCATAATACAAGCTGTGTTGATGTATGTCAAATACTCTGGTCAAATTAGCCTATAGTATATGTGTTGATTGATTAAAGTGTTATGGCGGTATGTGCATAATGTTAGTTGTATTAGGTATGCTATCGTATGATTGATGCAAAGCAAAATGTCTATCTCGGTATGTGCATAATGTCGTTGTATTACATAGCGTTGCATTTCATACAATAAGCGACAACCATATGGCTCCGCGATTGCCGATCTTCGGTTACAAAACATGATCATCTCATACAATAAAATATAGCATCACGTCTTGACCATATCACATCACGGCATGCCTGCAAAAACAAGTTAGGCGTCTTCTACTTTGTTGTTTGCAAGTTTCGTGGCTGCTACTTGTTGGGGAACGAGTAATTTCAAAAAATTCCTACGCACACGCAAGATCATGGTGATGGTATAGCAATGAGAGGGATAGTGTTGTCCACGCACTCGTGAGACCGTAAGCGAAGCGTTATGACAACGCTGTTGATGTAGTCGACGCCTTCACGATCCGACCGATCCAAGTACCGAACGTCACGGCACCTCCGAGTTCAGCACACGCTCAACTCGATGACGATCCCGGACTCGATCCAGCAAAGTGTCGGGATGAGTTCCACAAGACGACGGCGTGGTGATGATGATGATGCTCTATCGGCGCGAGGCTTCGCCTAAACTCCATGACGATATGACCGAGGTGGAATATGGTGGAGGGGGCACCGACACGGCTAAGGAACGATCCATAGATCAACTTGTGTGTTCAGGGTGCCCTTGCCCCGTGATATAAAGGAGGGAGGGGAGGTGCGGCCGCCCCCCAAGGGGTGCGCTGGAGGAGTCCTACTCCCACCGGAGTAGGACTCCCCTCTGCCTTGTTGGAGAAGGAAAGGGAGGAAAGAGGAAGAGGGCGCCCCCCTCTCCTTGTCCTATGCGTACTAGGGGGGAGGGGGCGCGCGGCCTGCCCTGGCCGGCCCTCCTCTTCTCCCTCATGGCCCACTAAGGCCCATTATCCCCCGGGAGGGTTCCGGTAACCCCCCGGTGTTCCGGTAAAATCCCGATTTCACCCGGAACCATTCCGATATGCAAATATAGGCTTCCAATATATCAATCTTTATGTCTCGACCATTTCGAGACTCCTCGTCACGTCCGTGATCACATCCGGGACTCCGAACAAACTTTGGTACATCAAAAATTATAAACTCATAATAAAACTGTCATCGTAACGTTAAGCGTGCGGACCCTACGGGTTCGAGAACTATGTAGACATGACCTAGAACTATTCTCGGTCAATAACCAATAGCGGAACCTGGATGCCCATATTGGTTCCTATATATTCTACGAAGATCTTTATCGGTCAAACCGCATAACGACATACGTTGTTCCCTTTGTCATCGGTATGTTACTTGCCCGAGATTCGATCGTCGGTATCCAATACCTAGTTCAATCTCGTTACTGGCAAGTCTCTTTACTCGTTCCGTAATACATCATCTCGCAACTAAGTTATTAGTTGCAATGCTTGCAAGGCTTATGTGATGTGTATTACCGAGAGGGCCCAGAGATACCTCTCCGACAATCGGAGTGACAAAACCTAATCTCGAAATACGCCAACCCAACATGTACCTTTGGAGACACCTGTAGTACTCCTTTATAATCACCCAGTTATGTTGTGACATTTGGTAGCACCCAAAGTGTTCCTCCGGTAAACGGGAGTTGCATAATCTCATAGTTACAGGAACATGTATAGGTCATGAAGAAAGCAATAACAATATACTAAACGATCAAGTGCTAGGCTAACGGAATGGGTCAAGTCAATCACATCATTCTCCTAATGATGTGATCCCGTTAATCAAATGACAACTCTTTTGTCCATGGTTAGGAAACATAACCATCTTTGATAAACGAGCTAATCAAGTAGAGGCATACTAGTGACACTATGTTTTGTCTATGTATTCACACATGTAATCGGTTAATACAATTCTAGCATGAATAATAAACATTTATCATGATATAAGGAAATAAATAATAACTTTATTATTGCCTCTAGGGCATATTTCCTTCAGTCTCCCACTTGCACTAGAGTCAATAATCTAGTTCACATCGCCATGTGATTTAACACCAATATTCATATCTGTATATGATTAACACCCATAGTTCACATCCTCATGTGACCAACACCCAAAGGGTTTACTAGAGTCAATAATCTAGTTCACATTGCAATGTGATTAACACCCAAAGAGTACTAAGGTGTGATCATGTTTTGCTCGTGAGAGAAGCTTAGTCAACGGGTCTGTCACATTCAGAGTCGTATGTATTTTGCAAATATTCTATGTCTACAATGTTCTGCACGGAGCTACTCTAGCTAATTGCTCCCACTTTCAATATGTATCCAGATTGAGACTTAGAGTCATCTGGATCGGTGTAAAAGGCTTGCATCGATGTAACTCTTTATGACGGGATCTTTTATCACGTCCATAATCGAGAAATATTTCCTTAGTCCTCACTAAGGATATTCTTGACCGTTGTCCAGTGATCTACTATTAGATCAAAATTGTATTCCTTTGCCAAACTCAGAGTAAGGTATACAATAGGTCTGGTACATAGCATAGCATACTTTATAGAACCTATGACTGAGGCATAGAGAATGACTTTTCATTCTTCTTTCTATTTTCTGCTGTGGTCGGGCTTTGAGTCTTACTCAATTTCACACCTTGTAACATAGGCAAGAAACCTTTTCTTTGACTGTTCCATTTTGAACTACTTCAAAATCTTGTCAAGGTATGTACTCATTGAAAAACTTATCAAGTGTCTTGATCTATCTCTATAGATCTTGATGCTTAATATGTAAGCAGCTTCATTGAGGTCTTTCTTTTAAAGAACTCCTTTCAAATACTCCTTTATGCTTTCCAGAAAAATTCTACATCATTTCTGATCAACAATATGTCATTCACATATACTTATCAGAAATGTTGTAGTGCTCCCACTCACTTTCTTGTAAATACAGGCTTCTCCAAAAGTCTGTATAAAACCATATGCTTTGGTCACACTATCAAAGCGTTTATTCCAACTCCGAGATGCTTGCACCAGTCCATAGATGGATCGCTGAAGCTTGCACATTTTGTTAGCTCCTTTAGGATTGACAAAACCTTCTGGTTGCATCATATACAACTCTTCTTTAATAAATCCATTAAAGAATGTGGTTTTGACATCCATTTGCCAGATTTCATAAAATGTGGCAATTGCTAACATGATTCGGACAGACTTAAGCATCTCTACAGTTGAGAAAATCTCATTGTAGTCAACACCTTGAACTTGTCGAAAACCTTTTTGCGATAAGTCGAGCTTTGTAGATAGTAATACTACTATCAAGATCATGTCTTCCTCTTGAAGATCTATTTATATAATATGGCTTGCCGATCATCGGGCAACTCCATCAAAGTCCACACTTTGTTCTCATACATGGATCCCATCTCAGATTTCATGGCCTCAAGCCATTTCATGAATCTGGGCTCATCATCGCTTCCTCATAGTTCGAGGTTCATCATGGTCTAGTAACATGACTTCCGTAACATGATTACCGTACCACTCAGTGCGGATCTTACTCGAAGACCTACGACTTTTGGTAGCAACTTGATGTGAAGTTTCATGATCCTCATCATTAACTTCCTTACTAATTGGTGTAGGAATCTTCGAACTGATTTACGTGATGAACTACTTTCCAATAAGGGAGAAGGTACAATTACCTCATCAAGTTCTACTTTCCTCCCACTCACTTCTTTCGAGAGAAACTTCTTCTCTAGAAAGGATCCATCTTAGCAACGAATAACTTGCCTTCGGATCTGTGATAGAAGGTGTACCCAATAGTTACCTTTTGGGTATTCTATGAAGACGCACTTCTCGATTTGGGTTCGAGCTTATCGGTGAAAACTTTTTCACATAAGCATCACAACTCCAAACTTTAAGAACGACGACTTAGGTTTACTTTGTTAAACCATAGTTCATATGGTGTCGCCTCAACGGATTTAGATGGTGCCCTATTAAACGTGAATGCAGCTGTCTCTAATGCATAACCCCAAAATGATAGTGGTAAATCGGTAAGATACATCATAGATCGCACCATATCAAAATAAAGTACTGATTCTGACGTTCGGACACACCATAACATTGTGGTGTTCGGTGGCGTGAGCTGTGAAACTATTTCACATTGTTTTAATTGAAGACCAAACTCAGAACTCAAATATTTGTCTCCGCGATCAGATCGCTGAAACTTTATTTTCTTGTTACGATGATTTTTCCACTTCACTCTGAAATTCTTTGAACCTTTCAACTATTTCAGACTTATGTTTCATCAAGTAGATATACCCATATCTGCTCAAATCATCTTGTGAAGGTCAGAAAATAACGATACTTGCCACGAGCATCAATACTCATTGGATCGCATACATCGGTATGTATTATTTCCAACAAGTTAGTAGCTCGTTCCATTGTTCCGGAGAACGGAGTTTTAGTCATCTTGCCCAAAAGGCACGGTTCGCAAGCATCAAATGATTCATAACCAAGTGATTCCAAAAATCCATCTTTATGGAGTTTCTTCATGCGCTTTACACCGATATGACCCAAACGGCAGTGCCACAAATAAGTTGCACTATCATTATTAACTTTGCATCTTTTGGCATCAATATTATGAAAATGTGTATCATCATGATCGAGATCCAACAAACTATTTTCATTGGGTGTATGACCATTGAAGGCTTTATTCATGTAAACAGAACAACAATTATTCTCTGACTTTAAATGAATAACCGTATTGCAATAAACATGATCAAATCATATTCATGCTCAACGCAAACACCAAACAACATTTATTTAGGTTTAACACTAATCCCGAGAGTATAGGGAGTGTGCGATGATGATCATATCAATCTTGGAACTACTTCCAACACTCATCGTCACTTCCCCTTCAACTAGTCTCTGTTTATTCTGTAACTCCTTTTTCGAATTACTAATCTTAGCAACCAAACAAGTATCAAATACTCAAGGGTTACTATAAACACTAGTAAGGCACACATCAATAACCTGTATATCAAATATACCCTTGTTCACTTTGCCATCCTTCTTATCCACCAAATATTCAAGGCATTTCCGCTTCCAGTGACCATTTCTTTTGCAGTGTAATTACTCAGTTTCAGGCTTTGGTCCAGCATTGGGCTTCTTTGTGGGAGTGACAACTTGCTTGTCATTCTACTTGAAGTTCCCTTTCTTTCCCTTTGCCCTTTTCTTGAAACTAGTGATCTTGTCAACCATCAACACTTGATGCTCTTTCTTGATTTCTACCTTCGTCGATTTCAACATCACGAAGAGCTCGGGAATCGTTCTCGTCATCCCTTGCATACTATAGTTCATCACGAAGTTCTAGTAACTTAGTGATGGTGACTAGAGAATTCATCAATCACTATCTTATCTGGAAGATTAACTCCCACTTGATTCAAGCGATTGAAGTACCTGCATAATCTGAGCACATGCTCACTAGTTGAGCGATTCTCCTCCATCCTTTAGCTATAGAACTTGTTGGAGACTTCATATCTCTCAATTCGGGTATTTGCTTGAAATATTAACTTCAACTCTTGGAACATCTCATATGGTCCATGACGTTCAAAAACGTCTTTGAAGTCCCGATTCTAAGCCGTTAAGTATGGTGCACTAAACTATCAAGTAGTCATCATATTGAGCTAGCCAAACGCTCATAACGCTTGCATTTGCTCCTGCAATAGGTCTGTCACCTAGCGGTGCATTAAGGACATAATTCTTACGGCAGCAATGAGGATAAACCTCGATCACGGATCCAATCCGCATCATTGCTACTAACATTTTCAATACAATTTTTCTAGGAACACATATAAAAACATAGGGAAGCAACAACGCGAGCTATTGATCTACAACATAATTTGCAAAAAACTACCAGGTACTAAGTTCATGATAAATTTAAGTTCAATTAATCATATACTTAAGAACTCCCACTTAGACAGACATCTCTCTAGTCATCTAAGTGATTACGTGATCCAAATCAACTAAACCATGTCCGATCATCACGTGAGATGGAGTATTTTCAATGGTGAACATCACTATGTTGATCATATCTACTATATGATTCACGTTCGACCTTTCGGTGTCCGTGTTTCGAGGCCATATCTGTATATGCTAGGCCCGTCAAGTTTGACCTGAGTATTCCGCGTGTGCAACTATTTTGCACCCGTTGTATTTGAACGTAGAGCCTATCACACCCGATCATCACGTGGTGTCTCAAGCACGAAGAACTTTCATAACGGTGCATACTCGGGAGAACACTTCTTGATATTTAATGAGAGATCATCTTATAATGCTACCGTCAGTCAAAGCAAGATAAGATGCATAAAGGATAAACATCACATGCAATCAATATAAGTGATATGATATGGCCATCATCATCTTGTGCTTGTGATCTCCATCTCCAAGCACCGGCGTGATCACCATCGCCACCGCGCGACACCTTGATCTCCATCGTAGCATCGTTGTCGCCTCGCCAACTATTGCTTCTACGACTATCGCTACCGCTTAGTGATAGAGTAAAGCAATTACATGGCGTTGCATTTCATACAATAAGCGACAACCATATGGCTCCTGCCGATTGTCGATAACTCGTTACAAAACATGATCATCTCATACAATAAAATATAGCATCACGCCTTGACCATATCACATCACAACATGCCCTGCAAAAACAAGTTAGACGTCCTCTACTTTGTTGTTGCAAGTTTTACGTGGCTGCTACGGGCTGAGCAAGAACCGTTTTACCTACGCATTAAAACCACAACGATAGTTCGTCAAGTTGGTGCTGTTTTAACCTTCGCAAGGACCGGGCGTAGCCACACTCAGTTCAACTAAAGTGAGAGAGCAGACACCCGCCATCACCTTTAAGCAACGAGTGCTCGCAGCGGTGAAACCAGTCTCGCGTAAGCGTCTGGCGTAATGTCGGTCGGGCGCTTCATCTCACAATACCGCCAACCAAAGTATGACATGCTGGTAAGCAGTATGACTTGTATCGCCCACAACTCACATGTGTTCTACTCGTGCATATAACATCAATAAAACCTGGCTCTGATACCACTGTTGGGGAACGTAGTAATTTCAAAAAATTTCCTACGCACACGAAAGATCATGGTGATGGTATAGCAACAAGAGGGGAGAGTGTTGTCCACGTACCCTCGTAGACCGTAAGCGGATGCGTTATGACAATGCGGTTGATGTAGTCGTACGTCTTCACGATCCGACCGATCCAAGTACCGAACATACGGCACCTCCGAAGTTCAGCACACGCTCAGCTCGATGACGATCCCGGACTCGATCCAGCAAAGT
Source organism: Aegilops longissima (assembly GCA_021605205.1). NCBI lineage: Eukaryota > Viridiplantae > Streptophyta > Magnoliopsida > Poales > Poaceae > Aegilops > Aegilops longissima. Next base: position 8,026 of record JAHIAM010002656.1, read on the forward strand.
GTCGGGATGAGTTCCACAAGACGACGGCATGGTGACGATGATGATGCTCTATCGGCGCAGGCTTCGCCTAAACTCCATGACGATATGACCGAGGTGGAATATGGTGGAGGGGGCACCGCACACGCTAAGGAACGATCCGTAGATCAACTTGTGTGTTCAGGGTGCCCCTTGCCCCGTGATATAAAGGAGGGAGGGGAGTGCGGCCGGCCCCTGGCAGTGCGCTGGAGGAGTCCTACTCCCACCGGAGTAGGACTCCCCTCTGCCTTGTTGGAGAAGGAAAGGGGGAGGAAAGAGGAAGAGGCGCGCCCCTCTCCTTGTCCTATTCGGACTAGGGTGGAGGCGCGGCCCTGCCCCGGCCGCCCTCCTCTTCTCCCTCATGGCCCACTAAGGCCCATTATCCCCGGGAGGGTTCAGTAACCCCGGTGTTAGGTAAAATCCTGATTTCACGGAACCATTCCAATATCCAAATATAGGCTTCCAATATATCAATCTTTATGTCTCGACCATTTCGAGACTCCTCGTCACGTCCGTGATCACATACGGGGCTCCGAACAAACTTCGGTACATCAAAACTTATAAACTCATAATAAAACTGTCATCGTAACGTTAAGCGTGCGGACCCTACGGGTTCGAGAACTATGTAGACATGACCTAGAACTATTCTCGGTCAATAACCAATAGCGGAACCTGGATGCCCATATTGGTTCCTACATATTCTACGAAGATCTTTATCGGTCAAACCGCATAACGACATACGTTGTTCCCTTTGTCATCGGTATGTTACTTGCCCGAGATTCGATCGTCGGTATCCAATACCTAGTTCAATCTCAATTCGGCAAGTCTCTTTACTCGTTCAGTAATACATCATCTCGCAACTAAGTTATTAGTTGCAATGCTTGCAAGGCTTATGTGATGTGTATTACCGAGAGGGCCCAGAGATACCTCTCCGACAATCGGAGTGACAAAACCTAATCTCAAATACGCCAACCCAACATGTACCTTTGGAGACACACTGTAGTACTCCTTTATAATCACCCGATTCGTTGTGACGTTTGGTAGCACCAAAGTGTTCCTCCGTGGCAGGAGTTGCATAATCTCATAGTTACAGGAACATGTATAGGTCATGAAGAAAGCAATAGCAATATACTAAATGATCAAGTGCTAGGCTAACGGAATGGGTCAATTCAATCACATCATTCTCCTAATGATGTGATCCTGTTAATCAAATGACAACTCTTTTGTCCATGGTTAGGAAACATAACGATCTTTGATAAACGAGCTAGTCAAGTAGAGGCATACTAGTGACACTATGTTTTGTCTATGTATTCACACATGTATTATGTTTCCGGTTAATACAATTCTAGCATGAATAATAAACATTTATCATGATATAAGGAAATAAATAATAACTTTATTATTGCCTCTAGGGCATATTTCCTTCATCACGAGGCTCTCGTGGCGTGAGCCATAACGATCAACACCGGCGGGTGCTAGGCGGGTGCCGGCGTCACGGTGTCCTTGTTTCCTCTTTGGTGCTAAGGAAGCGAGACGTGGGCTAAAGTACGAGGCATCGAGGCAAAGGTAGCCATGTCGGTGCAACCATACAGACCAGAATAGCGGCGGATGGAGGTCATCGTGGAGCCCAAGACGTCACCGGCAAAGACGCTTTTGTCGGGATAGCTTGTACTAGCTGTCCCCTTCAAATTGCACTGCCGTTGTTGGCTCCTTCCGCTCAATATTTGGGAAGCCAGGGCCTATATAAATAGGGCTAGCCACCACAGTGAATCTCATCTCATCTCGGTGGGATCTCATCTGATTAGATCGGAGCAGTTCATCCAGCTCTCACCCGCTAAGTCACCAAGCACAGAACACACCAACCTCATGAAGTTGTTCTTCCCTCTGTCTTTATTCTTCATCTGCCCAAGGGCAATCCACCACCACCACACTTGGTAGGTGTTACACCTAGCAGTGGCCCGACAGTATACATCTAGTGTCTTTTTTGTGTTGAGAGTTTGTCGAGTTCTTCCACGATATCTTAGCGAGCTAGGGCATAGATCGGTGGGAGGGAAAGACTTAGCGCACCCAGGTGTTTGAACCTCAAGGGTTTGCGGAACCCCACATCCGACATATAGGGTTCAACTAGTTCGGTTTTGCCAGAGCTCGACGACTTATTACCCGTGTCGACCCCAGGGCGGCGAAGATGATGTGATGACCAGCGCCTTCTTAGGCTGGTCCATGCTTTGGCGAAGAGCCAGTTCGTTTGGGGCGGGGACACCACCTGAACAACATCGCCCGTCGTGCGGCCCACGCCATAACACTTCGCCATAACGCTACCGCCGTCGGCTGATCCGGACATGCATATGGCACAGGATCCAGATGGCAACAACGATACATTTCAACGCGTTGATAAGTACATGAGCGAACATGGAGTGCGGTGGCCAATTCTTGGGGCCTCCTTCTCAAGAACCCAACCCTCAAAGCGATCGTGATCTTGCTGGGTACCGGGAGAAACCCAATTGCAACATCGTGCGATGCGGCGTTCAGTTCTCGGGAGGCCTCGACTGCCGCCTTGAGACTCAAATAGCCGTGGTGCGAAATATTATTAGCCCAACACACTCAAGAAGGTGGTCTCGACAGAACTTCGATCCCATTACAGCGAGAAGCGAAGGGCGGAAGAAAAAAATAACAAGGGTGCGAGCCAGCGGCACCGAAATGCGATCCGTGCTCGGGGCGAGCCACCAATACCTAAGGATATCTCGAGGAGGGTGCATGGGCGGGTAGGCGATGCTACCGACTAATCTGCTCAATGCTGCAACGGTGCTATCGAGATGTCGCATGGCAGTGTTCTTTCTATGGAAGCGGCGTCTCACGAGAATGATGTGCATACCCAGTTTTGTGGCCAAGGTGCTAGGGGCAAGGGCTTTGTCGATACACCATCAGGCGTATTATCGTCTGTGGTTTGATGACATCTTCGCTATGTTTAACCTTCATCCGCTGCACTACACTTCATCGGCTATTTTAAGCTCGGTATGGGAATCGGATCATTAGAGACAAGACCCGGACATCATGATAGTCGACCCCTTTTACATGCGTGCCAAGATCTTGGCAGCATTTGGGGACCGGCAATGAGTTCATACCTGAAGGTGTCATTCTGGCGAACCCGGATAAGGATAACTTCCTCGTGCCTTACTTTTCAGTAAGTCATCCCTCACCGCCGTAACATATGATTTCTTAGATTTTGATCATTCTTTTTTGTAACATTCCGTGTTTTGTGCAGTGACACATTGCACACTCATCCTCTTAAGCCGAAATATTCCATGGCCCACGTATTTACGACTCGGACCGTCGATCGAAGAAAGACTACACAAATGAAGAAAGTTCTTGATGGCGCTCTCCCACTCGCGCCAAATCTGGAGCACCTTCAAGAGGCCAATTTGTAGGTCTGCAACTGCGTGTTCACCCATGTAACAACATTCCCCTATGTCAAGCAGCTGCACGGCGGTCGGAAGGATGTCTCTCGCCCTCCATCACATCGGGTGATAAATGCGGACCATAATCACCTTATGCGACCAAATAATCTCGAAGAATGGGCTGCAGCAGCCGGCAATCCAGGGCGAGGACATCGGACAAAATTCTTTTGCATCGGTCAGAGTTTGCGAAATCACCTATTAAGATGTCGCTTCACGTCCGGGCAGTTCTACCTCGAATATCAACCGTCAACGGTGAAATAGAAACAACGCTACAAATGCAGGCTGACAACGACCACACATTCATGACCATCACAAAAGGCGGCGGCTTCATCAGCGCTCCGGTCCACCCAGGTCGGTCGAAAGAATGATGCTATGTAGTTCGAAATATCGATTAGCTCATGTTGTAATTAAACTTTAATGAACTTGTATGTCTCTTTAGTTTGGAATGATCGTTCAACTTATATGTCGATGCTATTTATTAGTAGGACCATGAATCGTATTAATGTGTTGCTTTTCTCTTCCGATCCTTTTGCATACTTATATATTGCTTATATATTATCGGTGAATTGCTACTAACGTTTTGTTTGTCTAGTGCATAGAGATGCCGTCGTATGTCATGTACAAGGGTGAGGTTCTGAGTCTCTGACGGCGGGAAGAGTGTCGGAGGTTCACCATTTAAATTAGTAAGATTACAAAGGCACCACTAGGCTGATACGGAGACTGGATGAAAGATGGTTTCATCGATGATGCTCATATGACTACAACCCTCTTCTATGTGATGGTAGTTTAGATATCGACTTGTAATGTGAAGACAAACTCGCTACTCGCGGTCTCGGGACTTGTAATGTTCTAACTTTGTTTGGTATTTTTAATTAGGAGACTCATATGATGAATTGTATTAGGAGACTAATCTTCTATTGTATTTGATAAATCTGTTGTTTATATGTTGTGTTGTTTATATTCTGTGTGTAATGTATTTGTAACTTGTGCAAATATCGGAAAAAAAAAATTCCTAATATTCATAGTAGTGGCGCACCATATTGCACTTTAGTGGCGCATAGAAATAAACACACAGTGGTGCATTATCTAAAAGTGCGCAATTAGTAACCCGAGCACAAGGTACACATGGCCCCTTAGATGTGATGGTGGCGCACCTCAGGCCTAGTAATGGCGCACTCTAGCTGCGCATTAGTGTGCAGGATAGTAATGGCGCACCGGTGGTGCGCCAACTGTTATGTAGATTAACAGTGGTGCACCAGTGTGCGCCATTACTATTTATAGTAATTGTGATAATGTGGCGCACCTGGTGCACCATTAATAGGTGCGCCACTAACAACCTTTTTCTAGTAGTGTCAAGCAAACTAAGGAGGTACCTTTGTTTCCCAAACAAAAGTATACCAGAGACTTATTCAAGAAGGTCAACATGCAAGAAAGCAAAGGTAGGAAAACACCCATATACTAGTGGACATCTTGACTTGACAAAGGATGGCCGTCGGTTGACCAAGGTCTATCATTCTATGATTGGTTCATTGTTATAGCTATGTGCCTCCCAATATTATGCAAAGTGTGTGCATGTGTGCACGATATCAAGCGACCTAAGGAATGTCATCTTAAGGCTATGAAAAGGATAGTGAGATACTTAATTCATACACCAAACTTTGGCATTTGGTATCCTAAGAGGTCTTCTTTTGATCTTGTTGGCTACTCCGATTCGGACTATGCGGTGTCAAGGTTGATAGAAAGTCCATTTCAGGTACTTGTCAATTTCTTGGTAGATCTCTTATGTCCTGGTCCTCGAAGAAACAAAACTTCGGTATCCTTATCCACGCGAAGCGAAATACATTACCGCGGTTCATGTTGTGCTCAATTACTTTGGATGGCCCAAACTCTTAAAGATTATGGGATATATGTGAAACATGTTCCATTGCTTTGTAATAATGGAAGTGCTATTAAGATTGCTCACAATCCCATGCAACATTCTCGAACTAAGCATATTGAGGTTCGTCATCATTTCATTGAGATCATGTTGCTAAGGAGACATCGATCTTAAGCACGTTAAATCGAGATAAGCAATTAGTGGATATATTAACCAAACGCTTGATGATAAAGTATTTTGCTGTTTAAGAGGTGCATTGAACATCATTGATGCCTCAAACTTGGAGTAGAAACTCCATTTGGATACATGCAAGGCATGAGTTTGACTAATCCTTGATATTTCTCTTATGATGATGATCATATGTCATGGATCTATACTTGTACCCTTGCATGTCATCTAACCCTTGTAGGTACTTGGATGAACCCCAATCTATGAGATTGCAACTCACTTACATCTTGAGCAATCTCTACATCACCAAGTCTCTACAATATGGTGGTTGAAGTCAAGGAAGCATGAATCCTTTCAACATATCCTTTGACAATTTCTATATATCAAATTTCATTTGGTATCAAATTTCATGATTGTCATTTGATACACAAGTGATCTTCCTTGCAAGACTAACCCATGTGAGATGAATTCAAATTACAAGCGGTGCTCCAAACTATTGATGAGCTACATCAACCTTGGGCATCCTACACAAGTTGAACTACATGATCAAGATCAACACCACCACCAAGGTATGTCATTCCATCTTAGAAGCTTTACCCCAAGTCATGGGTCAAAGCAGCTCAACAAGATGTGAATACATCAAAATGATTAAATGAAAATGGTAACCCCATTTTGAGCTTAAGCGATGAGTATGACCTATGATCAAGTGTTCTCACTTGACTCCTCGATCAATATACTCTAACATAGGTGACTTTGTCGCTGAATCTTTCTAGATGAAGTTCTCTAGCATGTCTTTGTGTTCTTGCATTTGTGTCTAGCATGTTTGTTTCCCTTTTCACTTCATCTAGATATTTTATTTTCTTATGCATTATTATACGCATTCTCGCATCTAATTCGTTGCAAATCTTTTAGTAAATTCCCTGCAAATCTTTGTGAGATCCTTTTTGCCTAGTGAGTTAAGATGACAAAATATTTCCTCTGTATCAAACTCAGTCTCACCGATTTATACATCCCGGCTAGACCAAACTACAATGCTACATTGTAGATTGTTCATCGGTTCAACCGGCAAGGACAAACCGGTATGACCGATATGCATCATCTCGACATCTCCAACTTAGTGTCAGATGAGAAGCTTCGGTTACCGATTTCTCTGAAGAAAACATTTGCCATTATCATTGTCATTTCTTCTCGGCTCCACTCGATGATTCCTGTCCTCTACTAGCATCTTAAATTACATGTTGCTTTGTAATGTGACTTAAGGACCAAACCTATATGACTCATACTCGGAAGATCCCTTCTTGGAAATTGATGTCAAGGGAGAGAGAGCACATCAAAGCTCATCACATAAGAGAAAGCACATCTTAGCTTCTCCAGATGCTTATTAACCATAGAGGAGAAGTCACATGTATTTAAGAGGAAAGACATGTTAAGTAAAGGTTCGTTGCCTTGTCCTGATTTTCTTTTTATCTTCTCCCATTATCCAATGTCGATTAGGGAGAATGAGCTCATTTCTAAGGAAAATCTTTGGAATTCATTGCATATCTTTATTCTTTGGGGACATGTCTATATCCAAATGGAGTACCAAGTAATAAACACTACATGTCATCCCAATCTTGGTACTCTTGTGTGGTTTTCTCAATTTGCTTTGTTTAATAAGTGTTCTTGTGTTATCTAACCCTGTTTTATCAAGTTCATCTCCTCCAAAGCTCTCAAGAACACAAGGTAAGTATATGCATCACACTCATGTGCATGATGATCTCTTCTGATGTACATATTGTTTGCAAGAAGGACTCATGAACATGAAGATATATTCTGTATTTACATCATTTGCTCTGATGCATATAGCCAAGATACATGTAACTCATTGTTTGCTCTGTCATGCTATGAATTCACATGCTCTTATATTCCATATTTACATAATTGCATACATGTAGGGGAGCCTATGCATGTTACATGTCTTTCCAAAGCTTTACTTATTCTTCATATCTTTATCTAAGGCTTTGATGTATGTTGTCATCAATTACCAAAAGGGGATTGAAAGCACAAGTGCTCCTGGGTGATTTTGGTAATTAATGTCATATCTCTTATTGGACTAATATTTTCATCTAGTATATTTGGAAAGTTCAACAAGCATGGCATGGACAAGAGGATGTGGAACCCCTTCAAGATGCTAAAGACAAAAGATTGGCAAAAGCTCAAGACTCTTCATATCTATTTTAGTGACCCAAGATCACATTGAGTCCATAGGAAAGCCAATACTATTAGAAGGGGATGAGGTGTTGCTAATGGTCTACTTGCTCAAAGTGCTTAGTGATATGCTCCAAAGCCTCAACCACTTTCTCAATTCCAAATATGTCCTAAACCTAAAGTCAAACTCACCGATTTGATTCATCCGACATCAAGTTCACTCGACATAGCCATAACCGAAACCCTAATCCCTCTATCCATCTCCCACCACGGATCTCTCCCTCGATCCAGCCTTCTCTCTTGATCTCCATGGACAGCACTCACATCATCTCTCGATCTGCAGGGTACAGGGGAAGGGAGTCTAGAGTGCTACTCTGCCGCCCTTGGCGGAGAAAAGCCCTCTCTCCTCGGTATGAATCCCTCTCTTTCTCTCCTTGTATATGCTGCTGTCCAGCATTTTTTCCTCAAATTGTTGCTGTCGATACATTATTTTGCTCAAAGGTGTTGTTCATTACATATTTTTGTTCAATTACATCTTTCCAAACCTTGGGCGGAACCATCCCATTGGTTTGGTTGCCTGTTTTGAGATTTATTCAGGACTTGGTGCTGCTACTAATCCGCCTAGCCACAATTTATTCAGGACTTGCTTCTTCGCTGCTAATCGAGGCACCACCTATTTCGCTGAAGATCTGTCGGCATTTGTCGTGAGGTAAAAAATCAACTTTTGTGATGTACAAGCCCATGTAGGATGAGGAGTTTACGTGCAGGTTGATGATGATGTGCAAATGGGTAGTGCTAGGTTAGTTGTCATGTATGTGTATCATTCTGGCATGTTTTGTGAATTCTTGCTGCCATATTTGTGTAATTCTTGCTGTCATAATACAAGCTGTGTTGATGTATGTCAAATACTCTGGTCAAATTAGCCTATAGTATATGTGTTGATTGATTAAAGTGTTATGGCGGTATGTGCATAATGTTAGTTGTATTAGGTATGCTATCGTATGATTGATGCAAAGCAAAATGTCTATCTCGGTATGTGCATAATGTCGTTGTATTACATAGCGTTGCATTTCATACAATAAGCGACAACCATATGGCTCCGCGATTGCCGATCTTCGGTTACAAAACATGATCATCTCATACAATAAAATATAGCATCACGTCTTGACCATATCACATCACGGCATGCCTGCAAAAACAAGTTAGGCGTCTTCTACTTTGTTGTTTGCAAGTTTCGTGGCTGCTACTGGGCTGAGCAAAAAACCGTTCTTACCTCATCAAAACCTAGCGATAGTTTGTCAAGTTGGTGTTGTTTTAACCTTCCAAAGGACGAGGCGTATACTTTTCAGTTCAACTAAAGTGAGAGACACGCTTGATCACCTTTAAGCGAGTGCTCGAGCGGTGAAACCAGTCTCAGCGTAAATTATGCAGCGTAATGTCGGTCTGGGCGCTTCATCTCTAATACCGCTGAACAAAGTATGACATCTTTGGTAAGCGGTATGACTTCGCCCACAACTCACTTGTGTTCTACGTGCATATGACATCAACGCATAAAACCAGGCGGATGCCCTTTGTTGGGAGCGTGGTAATTTCAAAAAATTCTCACCGCGCAAGATCATGGTGATGACATTTTAGCGAGAGGAGAAGTGTCCACGTACCCTCGTGACCGGCCGTGGCGGAGCGTTATGACCTTGCGGTTGATGTAGTCGTGCGTCTTCCGCGATCCGACCGATCCAAGTACGAGCGTCACGGCACCTCCGAGTTCAGCACGTTCAGCTCGATGGCGATCCCGGACTCGATCCCAAAGCGTCGGGATGAGTTCCGTCGAAGCAGCGGCATGGTGGCGATGATGACTCCATCGGCGCGAGGCTTCGCCTAAGCTCATGACGATATGACGAGGTGGAATATGGTGGAGGGGCACGCTTTGCGGCTAAGGAGCGATCCGTAGATCAACTTGTGTCATGGGTGCCCCTGCCCGTATATAAAGAGGGAGGGAGTGCGGCCGGCCCTCATAAGGTGCGCTGGAGAGTCCTACTCCCACGGGAGTAGGACTCCCCTCTCTTCTTATTGGAGAAGGAAGGGGGGAGGGGGAAGGAAGGCGCCTTCTCCTGTCCTAATGGGACTGGGGAGGGCGTGCGGCCTGCCACTGCGACCTCCTCTTCTCCCTCATGGCGCCATAAGGCCCAACATCCCGGGAGGTTCGGTAACCCCGGTGTTCAGTAAAATCCCGATTTCACGGAACCATTCGATATCAAATATAGGCTTCCAATATATCAATCTTTATGTCTCGATCATTTGAGACTCCTCGTCATGTCGTGATCACATCGGGACTCGAACAAACTTGGTACATCAAAACTTATAAACTCATAATAAAACTGTCATCGAAACGTTAAGCGTGCGGACCCTACAGGTTCGAGAACTATGAACATGACCTAGAACTATTCTCGGTCAATAACCAATAGCGGAACCTGGATGCCCATATTGGTTCATATTCTATGAAGATCTTTATCGGTCAAACCGCATAACGACATACATTGTTGTTCCCTTTGTCATCGGTATGTTACTTGCCGAGATTGATCGTTATCAATACCTAGTTCAATCTCGTTGGCAGCAAGTCTCTTTACTCGTTCGTAATACATCATCTCACCTAACTTATTAGTTGCAATGCTTGCAAGGCTTATGTGATGTGTGCGAGAAGGCCTAGAGATACCTCAGGCAATCGGGTGACAAAACCTAATCTCGAAATCGCCAACCCAACATGTACCTTTGGAGACACCTGTAGTACTCCTTTATAATCACCCGATTCACGTTGTGCGTTTGGTAGCACCAAAGTGTTCCTCGTGGCAAGTTGCATAATCTCATAATTACGAGGAACATGTATAAGTCATGAAAAGCAATAGCAATATACTAAGCGATCAAGTGCTAGGCTAGGAATGGGTCATGTCAATCACATCATTCTAATGATGTGATCCCATTAATCAAATAACAACACATGTCTATGGTTAGGAAACATAACCATCTTTGATTAATGAGCTAGTCAAGTAGAGGCATACTAGTGACTATATGTTTGTCTATGTATTCACACATGTATTATGTTTCGGTTAATACAATTCTAGCATGAATAATAAACATTTATCATGAAATGAAATAAATAATAACTTTATTATTGCCTCTAGGGCATATTTCCTTGATCTCCCACTTGCACTAGAGTCAATAATCTAGTTCACATCATCATGTGATTCAACACTAATATTCACATCGTATGTGATTAACACCCATAGTTCACATCGTCATGTGACCAACACCCAAAGGGTTTACTAGAGTCAATAATCTAGTTCACATATGTGATTAACACCCAAGAGTACTAAGGTATGATCATGTTTTGCTCGTGAGAGAAGCTTAGTCAGCAGATCTGTCACATTGAGGCCGTATGTATTTTCAAATATTCTATGTCTACAATGCTCTGCGAGACTACTCTAGCTAATTGCTCCCACTTTCAATATGTATCAGATTGAGACTTAGAGTCATCGGATCGGTGTAAAAACTTGCATCGATGTAACTCTTCTGACGGGCTCTTTTATCACCTCCATAATCGAAATATTTCCTTAGTCCTCACTAAGGATGTTCTTGACCAATGTCGATGATCTACTCCTAGATCACTATTGTACTCCTTGCCAAATTCAGAGCAAGGTATACAATAGGTGCGGTACATAGCATAGCATACTTTATAGAACCTATGGTGAGGCATAGGAATGACTTTCATTCTCTTTTCTATTTTACTGCATGGTGGTTGGGTTTGAGTCTTACTCAATTTCACACCTTGCAACCTGAGCAGAACTTTTCTTTATTTGTTCCATTTTGAACTACTTCAAAATCTTGACAAGGTATGTACTTATTGAAAAACTTATCAAGCGTCTTGATCTATCTCAATAGATCTTGATGCTCAATATATAAGTAGCTTCTTGAGGTCTTTCTTTTAAAGAACTCCTTTCAAATACTCCTTTATGCTTTCGAGAAAAATTCTACATCATTTTGATCAACAATATCATTACTCATATATTATCAAAAGGCGGTATGCTCCCACTCACTTTATTGTAAATACAGGCTTCACAAAAGTGTATAAAACTATATCTTTGATCAACTTATCAAGCGTGTATTCCAACTCGAGATGCTTGCAGGTCCATAGATGGATCATTGAAGCTTGCACATTTTGTTAGCTCCTTTAGGATTGACAAAACCTTCTGGTTGCATCATATACAACTCTTCTTTAATAAATCCATTAAGAATGTAGTTTTGACATCCATTTGCAGATTTCATAAAATGTGGCAATTGCTAACATGATTCGGACAGACTTAAGCATCGCTTCTGATTGAGAAAATCTCATTGTAGTCAACACCTTGAACTTGTCGAAAACCTTTTTGTGACAAGTGAGCTTTGTGAATAGTAACACTACTATCGGTGTCCGTCTTCCTCTTGAAGATCCATTTATTTAACATGGCTTGCTGATCATTGAGTCAATCAAAATCCATACTTTGTTCTCATACATGGATCCTATCTCGATTTCATGGCCTCAAGCCATTTAGCGGAATCTGGGCTCATCAACCTCATAGTTAGTAGGTTCATCATGGTCTAGTAACATGACTTCTAGAATAGGATTACCGTACACATTAGTGCGGATCTTACTCTGGAAGACCTCACGAGGTTTGGTAACAACTTGATCTGAAGTTTCATGATCATCATCATTAACTTCCTCACTAATTGGTGTAGGAATCACTTGGAACTGATTTCTATGATGAACTACTCCAATAGGGAGAAGGTACAATTACCTCATCAAGTTCTACTTTCCTCCACTCACTTCTTTGAGAGAAACTTCTTCTCTAGAAAGGATCCATCTTAACAACGAATAACTTGCCGGATCTGTGATAGAAGGTGTACCCAATAGTTACCTTTGGGTATTCTATGAAGGCACTTCTCGATTTGGGTTCGAGCTTATCGGTGAAAACTTTTCACATAAGCATCACAACTCCAAACTTTAAACGCAGCTTAGGTTTCTTTGTTAAACCATAGTTCATCGGTGTCGTCTCCAGGTTTAGATGGTGCCCTATTAGCGTGAATGCAGCTGTCTCTAATGCATAACCCCAAAGCGATATTGGTAAATCGGTAAGAGACATCATAGATCGCACCATATCAAATAAAGTGCAGTTCTGACGTTCGGACACACCATAACGTTGTGGTGTTCCAGGTGGCGTGAGCTGTGAAACTATTCCACATTGTTTTAATTGAAGACCAAACTCGTAACTCAAATATTCATCTCCACGATCGGATCGAAACTTTATTTTCTTGTTACGATGATTTTCCACTTCACTCTGAAATTCTTTGAACTTTCCTTTTCAGACTTATGTTTCATCAAGTAGATATACCCATATCTGCTCAAATCATCTTGTGAAGGTCGGAAAATAACGATACTTACGAGCATCAACACTCATTGGATCGCACATCGGTATATATGTATTATTTCCAACAAGTCGATAGCTTGTTCCATTGTTCGACGGAGTTTTAGTCATCTTGCCCAAGGCCGCGGTTACAAGCATCAAATGATTCATAACCAAGTGATTCCAAAATCCATCTTTATGGAGTTTCTTCATGCGCTTTATACATTTAAGCGGTGCCAAATAAGTTGCACTATCATTATTAACTGCATGGCATCAATATTATGAATATGTGTATCACTCGATCGAGATCAATAAACTATTTTCATTGGGTGTATGACCATTGAAGGTTTTATTCATGTAAGCAGAACAACAATTATTCTCGACTTTAAATGAATAACCGTATTGCAATAAACATGATCAAATCATATTCATGCTCAGCAAAAAGCTAAATAACATTTATTTAGGTTTAACACTAATCGAAAAGTATAGGGAGTGTGTGATGATGATCATATCAATCTTGGAACTACTTCCAGCTCATAAATCACTTCCTTCAACTAGTTTCTGTTTATTCGTAACTCTGTTTGAGTTACTAATCATTTAACAAGTATCTAAGGCTACTAAACACTAATCCCAATAGTATAGAGGTGTGCGATGATGATCATATCAATCTTGGAACTACTTCCAACACTCATCTTCACTTCCCCTTCAACTAGTCTCTTTATTCTGTAACTCTTTGAGTTACTAATCTGTAACCGAACAAGTATCAAATACTAAGGGCTACTATAAACACTAGTAAAGCACACATCAATAACACTGTATATCAAATACTCTTGTTCACTTTGCCATCCTTCTTATCCACCAAATATTGAGGGCATTTCCTTCGGTGACCATTTCCTTTGCAGTGTAAGCACTTTCAGTTTCAGGCTTTGGTCCACTTGGGGCTTCTTCGGGGTGACAACTTACTTTCTTTCTACTTGAAGTTCCCTTTCTTTCCTTTGCCCTTCTCTTGAAACTAGTGGTCTTGTCAATCATCAACACTTGATGCTCTTTCTTGATTTCTACCTTCGTCGATTTCAACATCACGAAGAGCTCGGGAATCGTTTTCGTCATCCCTTGCATCTATAGTTCATCACGAAGTTCTAGTAACTTAGTGATGGTGACTAGAAGAATTCATCAATCACTATCTTATCTGGAAGATTAACTCCCACTTGATTCAGCGATTAAGTACCAGACAATCGAGCACATGCTCACTAGTTGACGATTCTCCATCTTTTAGCTATAGAACTTGTTGGAGACTTCATATCTCTCCTTCGGGTATTTGCTTGAAATATTAACTTCAATTCTGGAACATCTCATATGGTCCATGAGCGTTCAACGTCTTTGAAGTCCGATTCTAAGCCGTTAAGCATGGTGCACTAAACTATCAAGTAGTCATCATGAGCTAATAGCCAAGCGTTCATAACGTGTGCATCGCTCCCCAATGGTCGTCACCTAGCGGTGCATTAAGGACATAATTCTTCATGCAGCAATGAGGATAAACCTCGGATCACGGATCCATCCGCATCATTGCTACTAACATCTTTCAACACAATTTTCTCTAGGAACATATCAAACATAAACAACAAACATAGGGAAGCAACAACGCGAGCTATTGATCTACAACATAATTTGCAAAATACTACGGGACTAAGTTCATGATAAATTTAAGTTCAATTAATCATATTACTAAGAACTCCCACTTAGATGGACATCTCTCTAGTCATCTAAGTGATCCGTGATCAAATCAACTAAACCATAACCGATCATCACGTGAGATGGAGTAGTTTTCAATGGTGAACATCACTATGTTGATCATATCTACTATATGATTCACGCGACCTTTCGGTCTCCGTGTTAGGGCCATATCGCATATGCTAGGCTCGTCAAGTTTAACTTTGGTATCCGTGTGCACTGGCTTGCACCTTGTAGATGGATGGAGCTTATCACCCGATCATCACGTGGTGTCTGGGCACGAACTTTAGCATACTCAGGAGAACACTTCTTGATAATTTTAGTGAGAGATCATCTTAAAATGCTACCGTCAATCAAGCAAAGAAGATAAATATAAGGATAAACATCACATGCAATCAATATAAGTGATATGATATGGCATCATCATCTTGTGCTTGTGATCTCCATCTCAAAGCACCATCGTGATCACCATCGTCACCGTGCGACACCTTGATCTCCATCGTAGCATCGTTACGTCTATAGCTATTGCTTCTATGACTATTGCTGATAAGTAAAGCAATTACATGGTTGCATTTCATACAATAAGCGACCATATGGCTCCTGCCGATTGCCGATAACTTCGGTTACAAAACATGATCATCTCATACAATAAAATATAGCATCACGTCTTGACCATATCACATCACACATGCCTGCAAAAACAAGTTAGGCGTCCTCTACTTTGTTGTTTGCAAGTTTTACGTGGCTGCTTATGGGCTGAGCAAGAACCGTTCTTACCTCGCATCAAAACCACAGCGATAGTTTGTCAAGTTGGTGCTGTTTTAACACTGGACCGGTATGTTTCAGTGAGAACCTTTCTTGACGGTGAAACCAGTCTGGCTGAAAGCGTCTGGCGTAATGTCGGTCCGGGCGCTTCATCTCACAATACCGCTGAACCAAAGTATGACATCTTTGGTAAGCGGTATGACTTATATAGCCCACAACTCACTTGTGTTCTACTCGTGCATATGACATCAGCGCATAAACCAGGCTCGGATGCCCTTTGTTGGGGAGCGTAGTAATTTCAAAAAATTCCTCACGCAAGATCATGGTGATGGCATTGCAGCGAGAGGAGAGTATTGTCACGTACCCTCGTGAGCCGTGGCGGGCGTTATGACAGCAGCGGTTGATCGTCGTCTTCACGATCCGACCGATCAAAGTACCGAGCGTCGGCACCTCGAGTTCAGCTGCGTTCAGCTCGATGGCGATCCCGGACTCCGATCCAGCAAAGCGTCGGGGATGAGTTCCGTCGGCATGATGGCGTGGTGGCGATGATGATGCTCACCGTGAGGGCTTCGCTAAGCTCCGTGACGATATGACCGAGGTGGAATATGGTGGAGGGCACCGCTGCAGCTAAGAGCGATCCGTAGATCAACTTGTGTGTCGGGGTGCCCTGCTGTATAAAGGAGGGAGGGGGTGGCCGGCCCTCATAGGAGTGCGCTGGAGAGTCCTACTCCCATGGAGTGGACTCCCCCTCTTCTGTGTTGGAGAAGGAAGGGGGGAGGGGAAGAGGAAGGCGCGCCCTTCTCCTGTCCTATTCGGACTAGGGGGGAGGGCCTGCCTGCCTGGCAGTCCTCCTCTTCTCCCTCATGGCCCACTAAGGCCCATACATCCCGGGAGGTTCAGTAACCCGGTGTTAAATAAATCCGATTTCACGGAACCATTCCGATATCACAATATAGGCTTCAATATATCAATCTTTATGTCTCGACCATTTGAGACTCCTCGTCATGTCGTGATCACATCCGGGACTCGAACAAACTTGGTACATCAAAACTGTAAACTCATAATAAAACATCATGTTAGCGTGGGACCCTACGGGTTCGAGAACTATGTAGACATGACCTAGAACTATTCTCGGTCAATAACCAATAGAGGAACCTGGATGCCCATATTGGTTCCTACATATTCTCGAAGATCTTTATCGGTCAAACCGCATAACGACATACGTTGTTCCCTTTGTCATCGGTATGTTACTTGCGAGATTGATCGTCGGTATCCATACCTAGTTCAATCTCGTTACCGGCAAGTCTCTTTACTCGTTCCGTAATACATCATCTCACAACTAACTTATTAGGTGCAATGCTTGCAAGGCTTATGTGATGTGTATTACCGAGAGGGCTAGAGATACCTCTCAAGCAATCGGAGTGACAAAACCTAATCTCGAAATATCCAACCCAACATGTACCTTTGGGACACCTGTAGTACTCCTTTATAATCACCCGATTCACGTTGTGGCGTTTGGTAGCACCAAAGTGTTCCTCCGGTAAATGGGAGTTGCATAATCTCATAGTTCAGGAACATGTATAAGTCATGAAAGCAATAGTATACTAAGCGATCAAGTGCTAGGCTAGCGGAATGGGTCATGTCAATCATCATTCTCCTAATGATGTGATCCCATTAATCAAATAACAACACATGTCTATGGTTAGGAAACATAACCATCTTTGATTAAGAGCTAGTCAAGTAGAGGCATACTAGTGACTATATGTTTGTCTATGTATTCACACATGTATTATGTTTCCGGTTAATACAATTCTAGCATGAATAATAAACATTTATCATGATATAAGAAATAAATAATAACTTTATTATTGCCTCTAGGGCATATTTCCTTCACCATGCACTCTCCTGCACTTCATGAATGGCGAGGGATTGATCGATGATGTAGCCAGGCCAAAAATTGTTGAACAGACATGCGCGTGTTCCTGATAATCGATGCCACCGTG
The DNA here is from genome assembly GCA_021605205.1 of Aegilops longissima. Taxonomy (NCBI): domain Eukaryota; kingdom Viridiplantae; phylum Streptophyta; class Magnoliopsida; order Poales; family Poaceae; genus Aegilops; species Aegilops longissima. Next base: position 25,658 of record JAHIAM010002656.1, read on the forward strand.
TATATTGTCGGCGATAAAGGCGGTCGAGCATCCTGCCTGACCTGGCGTGGCTAAGCGGCCGAACGTCGGCCCATCATCAACAAGGCATTAAGACCCTCGCGAGGCCAAGAAGCCTCGTGGTAGAGACGGCGCAAGACCTCCTCGGAGTGGCCTGGTCGGCAACTCGCGAGGCGAAGAATATCAAAGCGAGGCAAACCTCACGAGGCTCTCGTGGCGTGAGCCATAACGATCAACACCGGCGGGTGCTAGGCGGGTGCCGGCGTCACGGTGTCCTTGTTTCCTCTTTGGTGCTAAGGAAGCGAGACGTGGGCTAAAGTACGAGGCATCGAGGCAAAGGTAGCCATGTCGGTGCAACCATACAGACCAGAATAGCGGCGGATGGAGGTCATCGTGGAGCCCAAGACGTCACCGGCAAAGACGCTTTTGTCGGGATAGCTTGTACTAGCTGTCCCCTTCAAATTGCACTGCCGTTGTTGGCTCCTTCCGCTCAATATTTGGGAAGCCAGGGCCTATATAAATAGGGCTAGCCACCACAGTGAATCTCATCTCATCTCGGTGGGATCTCATCTGATTAGATCGGAGCAGTTCATCCAGCTCTCACCCGCTAAGTCACCAAGCACAGAACACACCAACCTCATGAAGTTGTTCTTCCCTCTGTCTTTATTCTTCATCTGCCCAAGGGCAATCCACCACCACCACACTTGGTAGGTGTTACACCTAGCAGTGGCCCGACAGTATACATCTAGTGTCTTTTTTGTGTTGAGAGTTTGTCGAGTTCTTCCACGATATCTTAGCGAGCTAGGGCATAGATCGGTGGGAGGGAAAGACTTAGCGCACCCAGGTGTTTGAACCTCAAGGGTTTGCGGAACCCCACATCCGACATATAGGGTTCAACTAGTTCGGTTTTGCCAGAGCTCGACGACTTATTACCCGTGTCGACCCCAGGGCGGCGAAGATGATGTGATGACCAGCGCCTTCTTAGGCTGGTCCATGCTTTGGCGAAGAGCCAGTTCGTTTGGGGCGGGGACACCACCTGAACAACATCGCCCGTCGTGCGGCCCACGCCATAACACTTCGCCATAACGCTACCGCCGTCGGCTGATCCGGACATGCATATGGCACAGGATCCAGATGGCAACAACGATACATTTCAACGCGTTGATAAGTACATGAGCGAACATGGAGTGCGGTGGCCAATTCTTGGGGCCTCCTTCTCAAGAACCCAACCCTCAAAGCGATCGTGATCTTGCTGGGTACCGGGAGAAACCCAATTGCAACATCGTGCGATGCGGCGTTCAGTTCTCGGGAGGCCTCGACTGCCGCCTTGAGACTCAAATAGCCGTGGTGCGAAATATTATTAGCCCAACACACTCAAGAAGGTGGTCTCGACAGAACTTCGATCCCATTACAGCGAGAAGCGAAGGGCGGAAGAAAAAAATAACAAGGGTGCGAGCCAGCGGCACCGAAATGCGATCCGTGCTCGGGGCGAGCCACCAATACCTAAGGATATCTCGAGGAGGGTGCATGGGCGGGTAGGCGATGCTACCGACTAATCTGCTCAATGCTGCAACGGTGCTATCGAGATGTCGCATGGCAGTGTTCTTTCTATGGAAGCGGCGTCTCACGAGAATGATGTGCATACCCAGTTTTGTGGCCAAGGTGCTAGGGGCAAGGGCTTTGTCGATACACCATCAGGCGTATTATCGTCTGTGGTTTGATGACATCTTCGCTATGTTTAACCTTCATCCGCTGCACTACACTTCATCGGCTATTTTAAGCTCGGTATGGGAATCGGATCATTAGAGACAAGACCCGGACATCATGATAGTCGACCCCTTTTACATGCGTGCCAAGATCTTGGCAGCATTTGGGGACCGGCAATGAGTTCATACCTGAAGGTGTCATTCTGGCGAACCCGGATAAGGATAACTTCCTCGTGCCTTACTTTTCAGTAAGTCATCCCTCACCGCCGTAACATATGATTTCTTAGATTTTGATCATTCTTTTTTGTAACATTCCGTGTTTTGTGCAGTGACACATTGCACACTCATCCTCTTAAGCCGAAATATTCCATGGCCCACGTATTTACGACTCGGACCGTCGATCGAAGAAAGACTACACAAATGAAGAAAGTTCTTGATGGCGCTCTCCCACTCGCGCCAAATCTGGAGCACCTTCAAGAGGCCAATTTGTAGGTCTGCAACTGCGTGTTCACCCATGTAACAACATTCCCCTATGTCAAGCAGCTGCACGGCGGTCGGAAGGATGTCTCTCGCCCTCCATCACATCGGGTGATAAATGCGGACCATAATCACCTTATGCGACCAAATAATCTCGAAGAATGGGCTGCAGCAGCCGGCAATCCAGGGCGAGGACATCGGACAAAATTCTTTTGCATCGGTCAGAGTTTGCGAAATCACCTATTAAGATGTCGCTTCACGTCCGGGCAGTTCTACCTCGAATATCAACCGTCAACGGTGAAATAGAAACAACGCTACAAATGCAGGCTGACAACGACCACACATTCATGACCATCACAAAAGGCGGCGGCTTCATCAGCGCTCCGGTCCACCCAGGTCGGTCGAAAGAATGATGCTATGTAGTTCGAAATATCGATTAGCTCATGTTGTAATTAAACTTTAATGAACTTGTATGTCTCTTTAGTTTGGAATGATCGTTCAACTTATATGTCGATGCTATTTATTAGTAGGACCATGAATCGTATTAATGTGTTGCTTTTCTCTTCCGATCCTTTTGCATACTTATATATTGCTTATATATTATCGGTGAATTGCTACTAACGTTTTGTTTGTCTAGTGCATAGAGATGCCGTCGTATGTCATGTACAAGGGTGAGGTTCTGAGTCTCTGACGGCGGGAAGAGTGTCGGAGGTTCACCATTTAAATTAGTAAGATTACAAAGGCACCACTAGGCTGATACGGAGACTGGATGAAAGATGGTTTCATCGATGATGCTCATATGACTACAACCCTCTTCTATGTGATGGTAGTTTAGATATCGACTTGTAATGTGAAGACAAACTCGCTACTCGCGGTCTCGGGACTTGTAATGTTCTAACTTTGTTTGGTATGTTATACATTAGTCATCATGCATATCATATTTTCTCCATTTTCCGATCCTAGAAATTTCCATAACTCAAGGACCCTCGGAGAAAGTTGGAAGTTTCATAATTTTCATATTTGGGATCTCTCAAATTTTGAAAATAGGATCATTGGATTATTTAAATTATCTTCATAAAATTTTCCTACAAAAATATCTTGAGAGGAATAATATGACTTTCCCAAACAATTAGGAAAAATGAAGATATTATAAATAAACTAAATTTGGGTTTTGAAGATTTATTTTGCTTAGGCAAAAATGGCATTTAAAAAAATATTATGCATGTATTTATTTTAAAAGTTCATTTTGTTAGATTCATTTTAAGTCGGAGAAAATTTGTTTTAATTAATTTGGAGTTAATTTGATATTTATTTTATTTGTTTTGTTTTAAATTTTATTTAAAAAAAAAAAAAACGCCCCCACAGGAGACCAGGGCCCGGACGCGAGGCCAGGCCGCCGCCTCCGCCTCCCTCCTCCCTCATGGCCGCCGCCCGGCCTTGTCGCCCCGCCCGCCTCCCGCGGTCGCCGCCCGGGACCCGTCGCCCCCTCCCAAGAGGGCCCCCTCCCTCCTTAAATACCCGGCCCCCCTCTCTCTCTCCCGCCCCCTTGGCCCAAACCCTTGCCGTCGCCCAAGCCGCCCCGTCGCCCTCGTCGCGAACCGCCCCGTCGCCCGGAGCCCTCGCCCGCCCGCCACCCCGACCCCTGAGCCGGAGACCCGCGGAGCCCGCGGGTGCGCGGAGTAGCCCGCCCGTCGCCGACCGGTTTTATTCCCTCGAACCGATCCGGTTTTTTAAAAATATGTTGGTTTTTCAAAAAACTAGATTGGTTTTATTTTTTGGTTTTCTTAATTAGCAGACGTTCACGAACCGTTCGTTTTAAACGTTCGTTAGATTAGTTACTGTTAGCGAGCGTTAAGCTTTTTCTTCGTTTGTCGTTTTCTTTTTAATCGGTTTAATCCATTATTTTACGATTTGATTTGGATCGATTTTCAAAACTGTTTTATTTCTCGCTCGTTTATCGGAATCGGGTGATTCAAGCGCGGGTTTAAATTGAAACCGCCGTTCGACTACCCTACTTTCACAGAGTTTTGCCACTGTGAAATTTTGACCTAATTCGGATCGCTAAGCAGGCGTTTCTCTCTCGATTTCGACTTGGAGTTTGTTTTGATTCGATTCTTTTGCAACGGGTTCTTAAGTTGAACTTTCGGTTAGTTCTTTTATTCGAGATTTCCCTTGCATTAGATGAGTACTTATTGTATGCTTGTTGTTTTCTGCGTTAGATCACCGGTCGCCGCTTGTTACTTGAATCTCTAGGACTCGCGGATCATCGGCAAAGGCAAGTAACACTTTGATCATACCCTTCTCATACCAGTTTTTATGCATTAGATCTATTCCTCAAACACTTGCATGATTAGGATCTAATTAAATTGTGGGTTTGGGAAGTAGATCGAGTAGTACCTATTACTGTTTACTTATGAAACCTTGGGAGTTACTTCTCGTTTGCTTGTTCATGCCATGCTATGCTAGTAGGCGTGGATTGGGTGAGTGAATATCCATGACAGATGTGAGATTGTTTAATTAATGGTTTATCTAAGGTGGCAACCTAACACACATCTGGGTGGATTGAGGCACTGGTTTCCATCGAGGACTTACTGTATTTCTTGGACCGCCACCCAGGCTCTAAGGGATCATAAGATTTTTCAAGCTGGAAACTTATGTGCATCCACAAGCCAATTATGGGCTCTGGCGTAGTTGACTAAGTCGTCGAACTCTTCGGGTAGGCTAGCTGATGTGGGGATGTAGGTTGAGTACGGTCTACCCACATGTAAGGTGCTAAGCCGAAGACTATGTCTCGGTCATCCGTTTCTCAAACACCATGTAGTCACGAGTACCAAGCGGAGCGTCGAGTCTTAATGGGGAAAAGTCCATAAACCTCTGCAGTGTATAAACTAATCATGATTAGCCGTGTCCCCGGTTATGGACAATTTGAGTATCCGGTACTTGTTATCATGTGAATCTCAACATGTTACTTCAAATAAAAGTTATTGGGTTTTGATGAGTACTTTTTAATTGGGATTGAGGATCTTGTCAACCATCTTCAATGTTTAACAACCACCATGATAGTTAAATAAAATTATTCCTTTGGTGTAGGAAAAATCAGCTTTATGCAAATGTAAGTGAGCCTTACCACCAGCCAAATATGCATGTAGTATAGGCTTATTCATTCATTGCTCTTTATGTGTTACATTGCGGCATATTCCATGTCTTGACCCGTTTTGGCTGCAACTTTTCAGTTGCGAGACTTTTTAGAACGACAGTAAGGTGTTAGGTCGTGGTTCTATACTCGGTGATGCCGTTGGAGTTGATGGACTGCTTATCTTCCAAGCCTTCGCTGTTATTATTAGATGGCCTTAAGCCATATTTTATTCGATTCCCTTGTGGACAGCGATGTAATAAGTGTGTGATTGCTACTCTGCTATAAATCCTTAATCTTGTGTGGTGTCGGCATTCTTGATCCGGGGATGACCTTGAGCAGGCGCTAGATCCATTGGTGCAGTCGCTACACTTCTGCCCGTGAGATCCCATCTTGGGGCTGTTAGGAGCTCTGGAAGGGTTCGATCCGGAGGGCTTCTACATCAACACTAGCCTCTACGATGAAGTGTGAGTAGTTTACTTCAGACCTTCAAGTCCATAGTTATTAGCTCGATGGCTTCTTCTCTCTTTTGGATCTCAATACAATGTTCTCCCCTCTCTTGTGGAGATCTATTGATGTAATCTTCTTTTGTGGTGTGTTTGTTGAGACCGATGAATTGTAGGTTTATGATCAAGTTTATCTATGAGCAATATTTGAATCTTCGAATTCTTTTATGTATGATTGGTTATCTTTGCAAGTCTCTTGATTACCACTTTGGTTTGGCCTACTAGATTGATCTTTCTTGCAATGGGAGAAGTGCTTAGCTTTGGGTTCAATCTTGCGGTGTCCTTTCCGGTGATAGTAGGGGCAGCAAAGGCCGTTTATTATTGCCATCGAGGATAACAAGATGGGTTTTTATCATATTGCATGAATTTATCCCTCTACATCATGTCATCTTGCTTAAAGCGTTACTCGTTCTTGAACTTAATACTCTAGATGCATCTTTGGATAGCGGTCGATGTGTGGAGTAATAGTAGTAGATCAGGGAGTCGGTCTACTTGTTTGGACGTGATGCCTATATACATGATCATACCTAGATATTCTCATAACTATGCTCAATTCTGTCAATTGCTCAAGAGTAATTTGTTCACCTTGTAAAATACTTATGCTCTTGAGAAGCCACTAGTGAAACCTATGGCCCTCGGGTCTATGTTCCATCATATTAATCTTTGGATGAGAATTTGTTGGTAGGAATAATTTTGGTAACAAGATAAGGAAACTTTAATCCTAGGCCTTATTCTAGTAATTCCTCTAATAATTATGGTAATTCCTACAACAATTCTTATGGAAATTTTAATAAGATGCCCTCTGAATTTGAGACTAGTGTTAAAGAATTTATGAATTAAAAGAACTTCAATGCTTTGCTTGAAGAAATTGCTAAAGTTGATGAATTGGCTAGGAACATTGATCAATTTCTCTTGATGTTGATTCTTTAAAACTTAGATCTATTCCTCCTAAGCATGATATCAATGAGTCTCTCAAAGCCATGAGAATTTCCATTGATGAGTGCAATGAAAGAACCGCTAGGATCGTGCTAAGAAAGATTGCTTCATGAAACGTGTTCTTCAAATTTCTATGAAAATAAAGATGAAGATCTAAAAGTTATTGATGTGTCCCCTATTAATTTTTTTGCAATGTGAATCTTGATAATGATGGGACTGAATATGATCCACCTTTACCTAGAAGGCGTTCCAAAAATTGAGTTTTTAGATCTTGATGCTAAAATTGATAAAAGTGGGATTGAAGAAATGAAACATTAGATATTAATGAACCCACTATTTTGGATTTCATGGAATTTAATTATGATAATTGCTCTTTGATAGATTGTATTTCCTTGTTGCAATCTTGCTAAATTCTCTGATGCTTATAGTCAAAATAAAGCCTTTACCAAACATATCGTTGATGCCTTGATGCAATCTTATGAAGAAAAACTTGAGTTGGAAGTTTCTATTCCTAGAAAACTTTATGATGAGTGGGAACCTACTATTAAAATTAAGATTAAAGATCATGAATGCCATGCTTTGTGTGATTTGGGTGCTAGTGTTTCCACGATTCCAAAAACTTTGTGTGATTTGCTAGGTTTCCGTGATTTTGATGATTTCTCTTTAAACTTGCACCTTGCGGATTCCACTATTAAGAAACCTATGGGAAGAACTAATGATGTTCTTATTGTTGCAAATAGGAACTATGTGCCCGTAGATTTTATTCTTCTTGATATAGATTGCAATCCTTCATGTCCTATTATTCTTGGTAGACCTTTCCTTAGAGCGATTGGTGTAATTATTAATATGAAGGAAGGGAATATTAGATTTCAATTTCCATTAAAGAAAGCATGGAACACTTCCCTAGGAATAAAATAAAACTACCATATGAATTATTATGAGAGCCACTTATGGGTTGCCTACCAAAGATGGCAATACCTAGATCTATCCTTGCTTTTATGCCTAGTTAGGGCGTTAAGCGATAGAGCTTGTTGGGAGAGCAACAATTTTACTTTTTTTTATTTCTGCTTCTGTTTAGGAATAAATTTTTGTTCTAGCCTCTGGTTAGATGTGTTTTATGTTTTAATTAGTGTTTGTGCCAAGTTTAACCTATAGGATCTTCTTGGATGATAGTTATTTGATCTTGCAAAATTTCCAGAAATTTTCTGTTCACGAAAATAATTGTTAAAAATGACCAGAACGTGATAAAATATTGATTCCAATTGCTGCTGATCAATAAAAAATTTTCTAGATCGTCCTATTTTGGATGATTTTTGGAGTTCAAAGTTTGCGTTAGTTACAGATTACTACAGACTGTTCTGTTTTGACAGATTATGTTTTTGTGTGTTGTTTGCTTACTTTGATGAATCTATGGCTAGTAAAATAGTTTATAAACCATAGAAGTTGGAATATAGTAGGTTTAACACCAATATAAATAAAGAATGAGTTCATTACAGTACCTTGAAGTGGTCTTTTGTTTTCTTTGCTAAAGCTCACGAGATTTTTCTGCTAAGTTTTGTGTTGTGAAGTTTTCAAGTTTTGGGTGAAAGATTTGATGGATTATGGAACAAGGAGTTGCAAGAGCCTAAGCTTGGGGATGCCCTGGCACCCCAAGATAATCTAAGGACACCTAAAAGCCAAAGCTTGGGGATGCCCGGAAGGCATCTCCTCTTTAAATCTATTTCCATCGGTAACTTTACTTGGAGATATATTTTTATTCACCACATGATATGTGTTTTGCTTGGGCGTCTTGTATGATTTGAGTATTTGCTTTTAGTTTACCACAATCATCCTTGCTGTACAAACCTTTTGAGAGAGAACACATGATTGGAAATTATTAGAATACTCTATTGTTCACTTATATCTTTTGAGTTATATAGTTTTTGCTCTAGTACTTCACTTATATCTATTAGACACGGTGGTGGATTTGTTTTATAGAAACTATTGATCTCTCATGCTTCACTTAGATTATTTTGAGAGTCTTAAATAGCATGGTAATTTGCTTAAATAATCCTAATATCTAGGTATTCAATATTAGTAAAACTTTCTTATGAGTGTGTTGAATCTGAGAAAGTTTGATGCTTGATGATTGTTTTAACATGGATGTAGTGATATTAAAGTTATGCTAGTTGAGTAGTTATGAATTTGGAAATACTTGTGTTGAAGTTTGCAAGTCCGTAGCATGCAGTATAGTAAGCGTTATGTAACAAATTTGAAACATGAGGTGTTCTTTGATTTCCTCCTTATGAGTGGCGGTCGGGGAAGGCGATGGTCTTTCCTACCAATATATCCCCCTAGGAGCATCTTGCGTAGTGCTTGGTTTTGATGACTTGTAGATTTTCACAATAAGTATGTGAGTTCTTTATGACTAATGTTGAGTCCATGGATTATCGCACTCTCACCTTTCCATCATTGCTAGCCTCTTGGCATGCATTGCCCTTTCTCACATTGGAGTTGGTGCAAACTTGCGGTGCATCCAAACCCGTGATATGATAAGCTCTTTCACATAAACCTCCTTATATCTTCCTCAAAACACCATACCTACCACTACAAAAAAGACACATCCAGTGACATTTTTGGGCAAAGCAATTTTTTCATCATACAATGACACTTCTTGGCGATAATTGTGACAAAACCGGTATCATCATAGATGTGGTGGGCTCCTACTTCTATGACAAAAATCATGACAAAATGGGCTTTCCGTCTGGGGGCGAGCGGCTGCATGACATTCTTTGGGCCGTCCATGGAAAAAATGGTAGAGCGGGAGGAGGAAAATTTGAGGTTGCGGTTACGGTGGGAGGTCGGGGGGCGATGGGCGTTCTCTGTGCGTGCAGGCGTGTCGAGCATTAGCGAAACGGCGGCGTTGTGCTCTAACTAAATCCGGCGGTGCCTGCGAACTCGGCGTTCTTGAACCGGCGTTCGATCGATGGCTGTTGCGAACCCGATGGGCGATTCCTTCCGCTGCTGCTACGAAGCCGTCGATTGGATGAGCGGTGAGTGTTGCGGTTGGATGACGGTGCGGTGGTGTTGCCTCGGATGAAACGGGACCCGTGGTGTGGAGGGCTGGATGAGCGATGAGCGGTGGAGGGTGCCGTGGAGGGTGGTTGAGCGGGACCCGTGGTGTGGAGGGCTGGATGAGCGATGACGGTAGAGGGGTGCCCGTGGAGGGTGGTTGAGCGATGGTGGTGGAGTGCGCCGCGGTGGGGCTAGATGAATAGGAGCCGTGGGGCTGGAGGAGGCGGTGGCTGTGGAGGTGGAGGAGGTCGGCGGTGGAGATGAGCAGTATCCGTGGGTCCGTTTTGCGATACACCTCCCGATAACGGGACCCCGTTTGATCTGGAGGTTCGTTTTCCGTTTTGCGTCGCCACACCCTCCCTATCAACGGGACCCCGTTTGACCGTGGAGATCCGTTTCCTCTATTTTGGATCGCCACCCCTCCCGATCACGGGACCCCGTTTGACCTGGAGGTCCGTTTCCCCGTTGGGCCCCACCCTCGATCGGGACCCTTCGAGCGTGGAGGTCCGTTTCCTCCATTTCTGGGCCTCGT
>JAHIAM010002657.1:0-68666 GCA_021605205.1 Aegilops longissima
GTTGATGACCGACACGTAAGCGCCCCGGGGTTCGTTAATCGTGGAAATCACTCCGGGACCCCAAAACAGTGAGTAATAGTCCACGAAACGGGCAGACTCGGCCAAAACTGTGTGTGTTGATGACCGACACGTAAGCGCACCTCGGGGTTCGTCAATCGTGGAAATCACTCCGGGACCCCAAAACAGTGAGTAATAGTCCACAAAACGGGCCAGAATCGGCCAAAACTGTGTGTGTTGATGACCGACACGTAAGCGCACCTCGGGTTCAACAACTATGGAAATCACTCGGGACCCCAAAACAGTGAGTAATAGTCCACGAAACGGGCCAGAATCGGCCAAAACTACGAGTGTTGATGACCGACACGTAAGCGCACCATGGGGTTCGTCAATCGTGGAAATCACTCCGGGACCCCAAAACAGTGAGTAATAGTCCATGAAACGGGCCAGAATCGGCCAAAACTGTGTGTGTTGATGACCGACACGTAAGCGCACCTCGGGGTTCGTCAATCGTGGAAATCAATTCGGGACCCCAAAACAGTGAGTAATAGTCCACGAAACGGGCCAGAATCGGCCAAAACTGAGTGTTGATGACCGACACGTAAAGCGCACCTTGGGGTTCAACAATATGGAAATCACTCCGGGACCCCAAAGCGGTGAGTAATAGTCCATGAAGCGGGCGAGAATCGGCCAAAACTGCGAGTGTTGATGACCGACACGTAAAGCGCCCCGGGGTTCGTTAATCGTGGAAATCACTCGGGACCCCAAAGCAGTGAGTAATAGTCCACAAAGCGGGGCAGAATCGGCCAAAACTGTGAGTGTTGATGACCGACACGTAAGCGCACCTTGAGGGTTCAACAACTATGGAAATCACTCCGGGACCCCAAAGCGGTGAGTAATAGTCCATGAAAGCGGGCGAGAATCGGCCAAAACTGCGAGTGTTGATGACCCGACACGTAAAGCGCACCGAGGTTCAACAATCTATGGAAATCACTCGGGACCCCAAAGCGGTGAGTAATAGTCCATGAAGCGGGCGAGAATCGGCCAAAACTGCGAGTGTTGATGACCGACACGTAAGCGCACCTAGGGTTCAACAACTATGGAAATCACTCGGGACCCCAAAGCGGTGAGTAATAGTCCACGAAAGCGGGCGAGAATCGGCCAAAACTGCGAGTGTTGATGACCGACACGTAAGCGCACCTTGGGGTTCAACAATCGTGGAAATCACTCGGGACCCCAAAGCAGTGAGTAATAGTCCACAAAACGGGCCAGAATCGGCCAAAACTGCGAGTGTTGATGACCGACACGTAAGCGCACCCTAGGGTTCGTCAATCGTGGAAATCACTCCGGGACCCCAAAACAGTGAGTAATAGTCCACGAAACGGGCCAGAATCGGCCAAAACTGTGAGTGTTGATGACCGACACGTAAGCGCACCTTGGGGTTCAACAACTATGGAAATCACTTCGGGACCCCAAAAAAGTGAGTAATAGTCCAAGAAACGGGCCAGAATCGGCCAAAACTGCGAGTGTTGATGACCGACACGTAAGCGCACCTTGGGGTTCAACAACCATGGAAATCACTCCGGGACCCCAAAACAGTGAGTAGTAGTCCACGAAACGGGCCAGAATCGGCCAAAACTGTGAGTGTTGATGACCGACACATAAGCGCACCCGGGGTTCAACAACTATGGAAATCACTCGGGACCCCAAAACGGTGAGTAATAGTCCACGAAACGGGCTAGAATCGGCCAAAACTGCGAGTGTTGATGACCGACACGTAAAGCGCACCTAGGGTTCAACAATCGTGGAAATCACTCGGGACCCCAAAGCGGTGAGTAATAGTCCATGAAGCGGGCGAGAATCGGCCAAAACTGTGAGTGTTGATGACCGACACGTAAAAGCGCACCTTGGGGTTCAACAACTATGGAAATCACTCGGGACCCCAAAACAGTGAGTAATAGTCCACGAAACGGGCCAGAATCGGCCAAAACTGCGAGTGTTGATGACCGACACGTAAAGCGCACCTAGGGGTTCGTCAATCGTGGAAATCACTCCGGGACCCCAAAACGGTGAGTAATAGTCCACGAAACGGGCCAGAATCGGCCAAAACTGCGAGTGTTGATGACCGACACGTAAGCGCACCCGGGGTTCAACATCTATGGAAATCACTCCGGACCCCAAAACAGTGAGTAATAGTCCACAAAACGGGCCAGACTCGGCCAAAACTGCGTGTGTTGATGACCGACACGTAAGCGCACCTTGGGGTTCTTCAATCGTGGAAATCACTCCGGGACCCCAAAACAGTGAGTAATAGTCCATGAAACGGGCCAGAATCGGCCAAAACTGCGAGTGTTGATGACCGACACGTAAGCGCACCTCGGGGTTCGTCAATCGTGGAAATCACTTCGGGACCCCAAAACAGTGAGTAATAGTCCACGAAACGGGTCAGGATCGGCCAAAACTGTGGGTGTTGATGACCGACACGTAAACGCACCCTTGGGTTCGTCAATCGTGGAAATCACTCCGGGACCCCAAAACAATGAGTAATAGTCCACGAAACGGGTCAGAATCGGCCAAAACTGCGAGTGTTGATGACCGACACGTAAACGCACCTCGGGGTTCGTCGATCATGAAAATCACTCCGGGACCCCAAAACAGTGAGTAATAGTCCACGAAGCGGGCGAGAATCGGCCAAAACTGCTGAGTGTTGATGACCGACACGTAAGCGCACCTTGGGGTTCAACAACTATGGAAATCACTTCGGGACCCCAAAACGGTGAGTAATAGTCCACGAAACGGGCCAGAATCGGCCAAAACTGCGAGTGTTGATGACCGACACGTAAGCGCACCTTGGGGTTCAACAACTATGGAAATCACTCCGGGACCCCAAAACGGTGAGTAATAGTCCACGAAACGGGCCAGAATCGGCCAAAACTGCGAGTGTTGATGACCGACACGTAAACGCACCCCAGGGTTCGTTAATCGTGGAAATCACTCCGGGACCCCAAAACAGTGAGTAATAGTCCACGAAACGGGGCAGAATCGGCCAAAACTGTGAGTGTTGATGACCGACACGTAAGCGCACCTTGGGGTTCAACAATCGTGGAAATCACTCCGGGACCCCAAAACGGTGAGTAATAGTCCATGAAACGGGCCAGAATCGGCCAAAACTGTGAGTGTTGATGACCGACACGTAAGCGCACCTTGGGGTTCAACAACTATGGAAATCACTCCGGGACCCCAAAACGGTGAGTAATAGTCCATGAAACGGGCTAGAATCGGCCAAAACTGCGAGTGTTGATGACCGACACGTAAACGCACCCGGGGTTCGTCAATCGTGGAAATCACTCGGGACCCCAAAGCAGTGAGTAATAGTCCACGAAGCGGGCAGAATCGGCCAAAACTGTGAGTGTTGATGACCGACACATAAGCGCACCTTAGGGTTCAACAGCTATGGCACTCGGGGTTCAAAACAATCGTGGAAATCACTCGGGACCCCAAAGCGGTGAGTAATAGTCCACGAAACGGGCCAGAATCGGCCAAAACTGCGAGTGTTGATGACCGACACGTAAGCGCACCTTGGGGTTCAACATCTATGGAAATCACTCCGGGACCCCAAAACGGTGAGTAATAGTCCACGAAAGCGGGCGAGAATCGGCCAAAACTGCGAGTGTTGATGACCGACGACACGTAAGCGCACCTTAGGGTTAGTCAACTATGGAAATCACTCGGGACCCCAAAGCGGTGAGTAATAGTCCATGAAAGCGGGCGAGAATCGGCCAAAACTGCGAGTGTTGATGACCGACACGTAAGCGCACCTTAGGGTTCGTCAATCGTGGAAATCACTCGGGACCCCAAAGCGGTGAGTAATAGTCCACGAAACGGGCAGAATCGGCCAAAACTGTGAGTGTTGATGACCGACACGTAAGCGCACCTTGGGGTTCAACAACTATGGAAATCACTCCGGGACCCCAAAGCAGTGAGTAATAGTCCATGAAACGGGCCAGAATCGGCCAAAACTGTGAGTGTTGATGACCGACACATAAGCGCACCTTGGGGTTCAACAATATGGAAATCACTCGGGACCCCAAATCAGTGAGTAATAGTCCATGAAACGGGCCAGAATCGGCCAAAACTGCGAGTGTTGATGACTGACACCCCGGGGTTCGTCAATCGTGGAAATCACTCCGGGACCCCAAAACAGTGAGTAATAGTCCACGAAAGCGGGCAGAATCGGCCAAAACTGTGAGTGTTGATGACCCGACACGTAAGCGCACCTTAGGGTTCAACAACTATGGAAATCACTCCGGGACCCCAAATCGTGGAAATCACTCCGGGACCCCAAAGCGGTGAGTAATAGTCCACGAAGCGGGCGAGAATCGGCCAAAAACTGTGAGTGTTGATGACCGACACGTAAGCGCACCTTGGGGTTCAACAACTATGGAAATCACTCGGGACCCCAAAGCGGTGAGTAATAGTCCACGAAAGCGGGCCAGAATCGGCCAAAACTGCGAGTGTTGATGACCCGACACGTAAGCGCACCTTGGGGTTCAACAAACAATGGAAATCACTCCGGGACCCCAAAGCGGTGAGTAATAGTCCATGAAAGCGGGCGAGAATCGGCCAAAACTGCGAGTGTTGATGACCGACACGTAAAGCGCACCCTAGGGTTCGTCAATCGTGGAAATCACTCGGGACCCCAAAGCAGTGAGTAATAGTCCACGAAAGCGGGCGAGAATCGGCCAAAACTGTGAGTGTTGATGACCGACACGTAAGCGCACCTTGGGGTTCAACAATATGGAAATCGCTCCGGGACCGCAAATCGGTGAGTAATAGTCCATGAAAAGGTCCAGAATAGGCCAAAACTGCGAGTGTTGATGACCGACACGTAAAGGCACCTCGGGGTTCGCCAATCATGGAAATCACTCCGGGACCCCAAAACAGTGAGTAATAGTCCACGAAAGCGGGCGAGAATCGGCCAAAACTGTAAAGCGAGTGTTGATGACCAACACATAATAGCTCACAAGCGGGGTTCAACAACTGAGTGTTGATGACCACGTAGCGCGCACCGAGGGTTCGTCAATCGTGGAAATCACTCCGGGACCCCAAAACAGTGAGTAATAGTCCACGAAACGGGCCAGAATCGGCCAAAACTGCGAGTGTTGATGACCGACACATAAGCGCACCTTGGGGTTCAACAACTATGGAAATCACTCCGGGACCCCAAAACGGTGAGTAATAGTCCACGAAACGGGCCAGAATCGGCCAAAACTGCGAGTGTTGATGACCGACACGTAAAGCGCACCTTGGGGTTCAACAACTATGGAAATCACTCGGGACCCCAAAGCGGTGAGTAATAGTCCATGAAAGCGGGCGAGAATCGGCCAAAACTGCGAGTGTTGATGACCCGACACGTAAGCGCACCCTAGGGTTCGTCAATCGTGGAAATCACTCGGGACCCCAAAACGGTGAGTAATAGTCCACAAAGCGGGCGAGAATCGGCCAAAACTGTGAGTGTTGATGACCGACACGTAAAGCGCACCTTGGGGTTCAACAACTATGGAAATCACTTCGAGACCCCAAAACAGTGAGTAATAGTCCATGAAACGGGCCAGAATCGGCCAAAACTGTGAGTGTTGATGACCGACACGTAAGCGCACCTTGGGGTTCGTCAATCGTGGAAATCACTCGGGACCCCAAAACAGTGAGTAATAGTCCACGAAACGGGCCAGAATCGGCCAAAACTGTGAGTGTTGATGACCGACACGTAAGCGCACCTTGGGGTTCAACAACTATGGAAATCACTCGGGACCCCAAAGCGGTGAGTAATAGTCCATGAAACGGGCCAGAATCGGCCAAAACTGCGAGTGTTGATGACCGACACGTAAGCGCACCTTGAGGGTTCGTCAATCATGGAAATCACTCCGGGACCCCAAAACAGTGAGTAATAGTCCACGAAAGCGGGCGAGAATCGGCCAAAAATTGATGCCAAAACTTTGAGTGTTGATGATGGAAATCACTAAGACCCCAAACGGTGAGTAATAGTCCATGAAGCGGGCGAGAATCGGCCAAACCTGAGTGTTGGGTTAAGCGCACCTCGGGTTCAATCGTGAAATCACTCGGGACCCCAAAGCGGTGAGTAATAGTCCATGAAAGCGGGCGAGAATCGGCCAAAACTGTGAGTGTTGATGACCCGACACGTAAAAGCGCACCTTGGGGTTCAACAACTATGGAAATCACTCGGGACCCCAAAGCGGTGAGTAATAGTCCACGAAAGCGGCCAGAATCGGCCAAAACTGCGAGTGTTGATGACCGACACGTAAGCGCACCCTAGGGTTCGTCAATCGTGGAAATCACTCGGGACCCCAAAGCGGTGAGTAATAGTCCATGAAAGCGGGCAGAATCGGCCAAAACTGTGAGTGTTGATGACCGACACGTAAAGCGCACCTTGGGGTTCAACATCTATGGAAATCACTCGGGACCCCAAAGCAGTGAGTAATAGTCATGAAAGCGGGCGAGAATCGGCCAAAACTGCGAGTGTTGATGACCGACACGTAAGCGCACCTCGGGGTTCGTCAACTATGGAAATCACTCCGGGACCCCAAAGCGGTGAGTAATAGTCCATGAAAGCGGGCGAGAATCGGCCAAAACTGCGAGTGTTGATGACCGACACGTAAGCGCACCCGAGGGTTCGTCAATCGTGGAAATCACTCTGGGACCCCAAAACAGTGAGTAATAGTCCACGAAAGAGGCCAGAATCGGCCAAAACTGCGAGTGTTGATGACCGACACGTAAGCGCACCTTGGGGTTCAACAACTATGGAAATCACTCGGGACCCCAAAGCAGTGAGTAATAGTCCATGAAAGCGGGCGAGAATCGGCCAAAACTGTGAGTGTTGATGCCCGACACGTAAGCGCACCTTGGGGTTCAACAATCGTGGAAATCACTCGGGACCCCAAAGCGGTGAGTAATAGTCCATGAAACGGGCCAGAATCGGCCAAAACTGTGAGTGTTGATGACCGACAGGTAAGCGCACCTTGGGGTTCAGTCAATCGTGAAATCACTCGGGACCCCAAAGCGGTGAGTAATAGTCCACGAAAGCGGGCGAGAATCGGCCAAAACTGCGAGTGTTGATTGATGTAAGCGCACCGACACGTGGAAAAGCGCAGTAATAGTCCACGAAGCGGGGTTTCAACAATATGGAAATCACTCGGGACCCCAAAACGGTGAGTAATAGTCCACGAAACGGGCCAGAATCGGCCAAAACTGCGAGTGTTGATGACCGACACGTAAGCGCACCTTGGGGTTCGTCAATCGTGGAAATCACTCCGGGACCCCAAAACGGTGAGTAATAGTCCACGAAACGGGCCAGAATCGGCCAAAACTGCGAGTGTTGATGGCCGACACGTAAGCGCACCTTGGGGTTCAACAACTATGGAAATCACTCCGGGACCCCAAAGCAGTGAGTAATAGTCCACGAAAGCGGGCAGAATCGGCCAAAACTGCGAGTGTTGATGACCCGACGTAAGCGCACCTCGGGGTTCGTCAACTATGGAAATCACTCGGGACCCCAAAACAGTGAGTAATAGTCCACGAAACGGGCCAGAATCGGCCAAAACTGTGAGTGTTGATGACCGACACGTAAGCGCACCTTGGGGTTCGTCAATTGTGGAAATCACTCCGGGACCCCAAAACAGTGAGTAATAGTCCACGAAGCGGGCGAGAATCGGCCAAAACTGCGAGTGTTGATGGCCGACACGTAAGCGCGGGGTTCGTCAATCGTGGAAATCACTCGGGACCCCAAAGCGGTGAGTAATAGTCCATGAAGCGGGCGAGAATGTTGGGGAGCGTAGTAATTTCAAAAATTTTCCTACGATCACGCAAGACCATGGTGATGGCATAGCAGCGAGAGGAAGAGTGTCCGTCCACGTACCCTCGTGACCGAAAGCGGGCGTTATAACAGCAGCGGTTGATGTAGTCGTACGTCTTCACGATCCGACCGATCAAGCACGAGCGTCACGGCACCTCCGAGTTCTGCACGTTCAGCTCGATGGCGATCCCGGACTCCGATCCAGCAAAGTGTTGAGGATGAGTTCCGTCGACCTGACGGCGTGGTGGCGATGATGATGCTCCACCGGCGCGGGGCCGCCTAAGCTCCATGACGATATGACTTCTCCAGCGCGGGGCTTCGCTAAGCTCATGACGATATGACCGAGGTGGAATATGGTGGAAGGGGCACCGCTGCAGCTAGAAGCGAATGATCAACTTGTGTGTCTTGGGGTGCCCCTGCCCCGTATATAAAGGAGCCAAGGGAGGGGTGGCGGCCAGAGGAGGCGCGCAGGGAGTCCTACTCCTCGGGGTAGGACTCCCCCAATCCTAGTTGGAATAGGATTCCGGGAGGAGAGAGAGAGAGAGAGGCCCACCTTTCCTAGTCCTAATAGGACTAGGGAAGGGGAAGGCTGCGACCACCTAGGGCTGGCCCTTCTCCTTTCCTCCAAGGCCCACTATGGGCCCATGTAGACCCCAGGGGGTTCGGTAACCTCCGGTACTCGATAAATTCCCGATTTCACTCGGAACCTTTCCGATGTCAAATGTAGGCTTCAATATATCAATCTTTATGTCTCGACCATTTGAGACTCCTCGTCATATCCGTGATCTCATCGGGACTCGAACAACCTTGGTGCATCAATATCATATAAACTCATAATAGCTGTCGCCGAAGCGTTAAGCGTGCGGACCCTACGGGTTCGAGAACTATGTAGACATGACCGAGACACCTCTCGGTCAATAACCAATAAGCGGGACCTGGATGCCCATATTGGCTCCTACATATTCTCTGAAGATCTTTATCGGTCGGACCGCATAACAACATCGTTGTTCCCTTTGTCATCGGTATGTTACTTGCCGAGATTCGATCGTCGGTATCAATACCTAGTTCAATCTCGTTCTTGGCAAGTCTCTTTTCTCGTTCCGTAATACATCATCTCACAACTAACACATTTAGTTGCAATGCTTGCAAGGCTTATGTGATGTGCATTACGAGAGGGCCGAGATACCTCTCCAGACAATCGGAGTGACAAATCCTAATCTCGAAATATGCCAACCCAACATGTACCTTGGAGACACTGTAATGTACCTTTATAATCACCCGATTCGTTGTGGCGTTTGGTAGCACCAAAGTGTTCCTCGGGCAAGCAGGAGTTGCATAATCTCATAGTCATAGGAACATGTATAAGTCATGAAGAAAAGCACTAGCAACAAACTATACGATCAGGTGCTATGCTAATGGAATGGGTCATGTCAATCAGATCATTCAACCAATGATGTGATCCCATTAATCAAATAACAACTCCTTGTTCATGGTTAGGAAACATAACCATCTTTGATTAACGAGCTAGTCAAGTAGAGGCATACTAGTGACACTCTGTAGGTTTATGTATTCACACATGTATTATGTTTCGGTTAATACAATTCTAGCATGAATAATAAACATTTATCATGATATAAGAAATAAATAATAACATTTATTATTGCCTCTAGGGCATATTTCCTTGATCTCCCACTTGCACTAGAGTCAATAATCTAGATTACAGTAATGATTCTAACACCCATGGAGTCTTGGTGCTGATCATGTTTTGCTCGTGGAAGAGGCTTAGTCAGCAGTGCGCAACATTCAGATCCGTATGTATCTTGCATATCTCTATGTCTCCCACTGGACCAAATCCGGATGGAGTTAGGCGTCTTTTGATGTGCTTGGTTCTCTTGTGAAATCTGGATTCCTTTGCCAAGGCAATTGCACGATATTGTCACAAAAGATTTTCATTGGACCCGATACACTAGGTACAACACCTAGATGGGATATGAACTCCTTCATCGAGACTCCTTCATTAGCTGCTTCGAAGCAGCTATGTACTCAACTTCACATGTAGATCCATAGCGGCGCTTTGTTTGGAACTGCACCAATGACAGCTCCACCGTTTAATGTAAATCGTATCCGGTTTGCGATTTAGAATCGTCCGGATCAGTGTCAAAACTTGCATCGGCGTAACCGTTCTGATGAGCTCTTTGTCACCGCCATAAATGAGAAACATATCCTTAGTTCTTCTCAAGTACTTAAGGATGTTCTTGACCGCTGTCGATGATCCACTCTGGATTACTTTGGTACTGCACTGCTAAACTTACTGACAAAGGCACACATCAGGTCTGGTACACAGCATTGCATACATGATAGAGCCTATGGCTGAAGCATAGGAACATCTTTCATTTTCTCTCTATCTTCTGCGGTGGTGGGCATTGAGTCTTACTCAACTTCACACCTTGTAATACCGGCAAGAACCCTTTCTTTGCTGATCCATTTGAACTTTTCAAAACTTTATCAAGGTATGTGCTTTGTGAAAGTCCTATTAAGCGTCTTGATCTATCTCTATAGATCTTAATGCCCAATATGTAAGCAGCTTCACGAGGTCTTTCATGAAAACTCTTATTCAAGTATCCTTTATGCTATCCAGAAATTCTATATCATTTCCGATCAATAATATGTCATCCACATATAATATCAGAAATGCTCTGAGCTCCACTCACTTTCTTGTAAATCTGAGGCTTCTCCAAAAGTGCATATAAAACCAAATCTTTGATCACACTATCAAAGCGTTTATTCCAACTCGAGAGGCTTGCACCAGTCCATAAATGGATCGCTGGAGCTTGCACACTTTGTTAGCTCCTTTGGATCGACAAAACCTTCTGGTTGCATCATATACAACTCTTCTTCAGAAATCCATTCAGGAATGCAGTTTTAACATCCATTTGCCAAATTTCATAATCATAAAATCGGCAATTGCTAACATGATTGAGACGGACTTAAGCATCGCTTCTGGTGAGAAGGTCTCATCGTAGTCAATCCCTTGAACTTGTCGAAAACCTTTTGCAACAAGTCGAGCTTTATAAACGATAACATTACCATCAGCGTCGGTCTTCTTCTTGAAGATCCATTTATTCTCAATTGCTTGCCGATCATCGGGCAAGTCAACCAAAATCCACACTTTGTTCTCATACATGGATCCCATCTCAGATTTCATGGCCTCAAGCCATTTTGTGGAATCTGGGCTCACCATCGCTTCTTCATAGTTAGTAGGTTCATCATGTTCGATAACATGACTTCCAAAACAGGATTACCGTACCACTCAGTGCGGATCTTGTTCTGGTTGATCTCTGAAGTTCTGTAGAAACTTGATCTGAAGTTTCATGATCATCATCATTAGCTTCCTCCTATTTGGTGTAGGTGTCACGAAACTGTTTTACTGTGATGTACTACTTCTCAATAAGGGAGTAGATACGATTATCTCATCAAGTTCTACTTTCCTCCCTCACTTCTTTCGTGTGAAACTCTTTCTCCAAAAGTTTCGAATTTAGCAACAAAAATCTTGCCTTGGATCTGTGATAGAAGGTGTACCCAACTGTCTCCTTTGGGTATCCTATGAAGACACATTTCTCCGATTTGGGTTCGAGCTTATCAGGTTGAAGCTTTTCACATAAGCATCGCAGCCCCAAACTTTCAAAAGCGACAACTTTGGTTTCTTGCCAAACCACAGTTCATAAGGCGTCGTCTCAGCAGTTTAGATGGTGCCCTATTTAAAGTGAATGTAGCCGTCTCTAAAGCATAACCCCAAAATGATAGCGGTAAATCAGTAAGAGACATCATAGATCGCACCATATCTAATAAAATGCGATTCTGACGTTCGGACACACCATTACGTTGTGGTGTTCGGTGGCGTAAAGTTGAAACTATTCGCATTGTTTCAAATGTAGGCCAAACTCGTAACTCAAATATTCTCCTCCACGATCAGATCGTAGAAACTTTATTTTCTTGTTACGATGATTTTCCACTTCACTCTGAAATTCTTTGAACTTTTCAAATGTTTCAGACTTGTGTTTCATTAAGTAGATATACCCATATCTGCTCAAATCATCTGTGAAGGTGAGAAAATAACGATATCCATACGAGCCTCAACATTCATTGGACCACATACATCGGTATGTATGATTTCCAATAAATCTGTTGCTCTCTCCATAGTTCGGAGAAGCGGTGTTTTAGTCATCTTGCCCATAAGGCACGGTTACATAAGTGCCAAGTGATTCATAATCAAGTGACTCCAAAGTCCATCAGCATGGAGTTTCTTCATGCGTTTTACACCGATATGACCTAAGCGGCGGTGCCACAAATAAGTTGCACCATCATTATCAACTCTGCATCTTTTGGTTTCAACATTATGAATATGTGTATCACTACTATCAAGATTAAGTAAAACAAACCATTCTTCAATGGTGCATGACCATAAAAGATATTATTCATATAAATAGAACAACCATTATTCTCTGATTTAAATGAATAACCGTCTAGCATCAAACAAGATCCAGATATAATGTTCATGCTCAGCGATGGTACTAAATAACAATTATTTAGGTCTAATACTAATCCGAAGGTAGATGTAGAGGTAGCGTGCCGACTGCGATCACATCGACTTTGGAACCATTTCCCAGCGCATCGTCACCTCGTCCTTAGCCAATCTTAAGCAATCCGTAGCCCTGTTTGAGTTGCAAATATTAGCAGAACCAGTATCAAATACCAGTGCTCTGCGAGTATTAGTAAGGTACACATCAATAACAAGTATATCACATATACCTTTGTTAACCTTGCCATCCTTCTTATCCGCCAAATACTTGGGGCAGTTCCGCTTCGGTGACCAGCCTGCTTGCAATAGAAGCACTCAGTTTCAGGCTTAGGACCAGACTTGGGTTTCTTCTCTTGATCAACAACTTGCTTGCCGCTCTTTTGAAGTTTCCTTTTCTTTCCTTTGCCCTTTTCTTGAAACTAGTGGTTTTGTTAACCATCAACACTTGATGCTCCTTTTGATTTCTACCTCCATGACTTTCAGCATCGCGAAGAGCTCGGGCATAGTTTTGGTCATCCCTTGCATATTATAGTTCATCACGAAGCTCTTGTAGCTTGGTGGCGATGATTGGAGAATTCTGTCAATGGCGCAATCATCCGGAAGATTAACTCCAGTTGAATCAAGTGATTGTTATATCGGACATTACGAGTATATGCTCCTTGTGAGAACCATTCTCCTCCATCTTACAGCTATAGAACTTATTGGAACTTCATATCTCTCAATCCGGGCATTAGCTTGGAATATTAACTTCAACTCTGGAACATCTCATATGCTCCATGGTGTTCAAAGCAACGTTGAAGTCGGTTCTAAGCCGTAAAGCATGGCACACTGAACTATAGAGTAGTCATCAACTTTGCTTTGCGGACGTTCACAACCACGGCGCAGCCCTTACACCAGGCCTGGCACCTAACGGTGCTTCGGGGCGTAATTCTTACAATGCAGCAATAAGGATAATCCTCAAATTCGGACCCAGTCCGTGTAATTGCTACCATCATCTTTCAACTTTGCTTTCTCAAGGAGCATTAAAATTCAACGGAACAACAGCACGAGCCATCTATCTACACATCATAGACAAGCAAGATACTATCGGTACTAAGTTCATGATAAATTTAAGTTCAATTAATCATATTACTTAAGAACTCCCACTTAGAAAAATATCCTCAATTCTCTAAGTGATTGCGTGATCCATATCAACTACACCATGACCGATCATCACGTGTGATGGAGTAGTTTCAATGGTGAACATCAATATGTTGATCATATCTACTATATGATTCACGCTCGACCTTCGGTCTCCGTGTTCGAGGTCATATCTTATATGCATAGCTCGTCAAGTATAACCTGAGTATTCGCGTGTGCAACTGTTTTGCACCGTTGTATTTGAGCGTAGAGCCTATCACCCGATCATCACGTGGTGTCTCAGCACGAAGAACTTTCATAGCGGTGCATACTCGGGAGAACACTTCTTGATAATTTAGTAAGGGATCATCTTATAATGCTACCGTCAATCAAAGCAAAATAAGATGCATAAAGGATTAACATCACATGCAATCAATATAAGTGATATGATATGGCCATCATCATCTTGTGCTTGTGATCTCCATCTCGAAGCACCGTCATGATCACCATCGTCACCGGTAGCGACACCTTGATCTCCATCGTAGCATCGTTGTCGTCTAGCCAACTATTGCTTCTCGACTATCGCTACTCCTTAGTGATAAAGTAAAGCAATTACATGGCGTTGCATTTCATACAATAAGCGACAACCATATGGCTCCTGCCGATTGCCGATAACTTCGGTTACAAAACATGATCATCTCATACAATAAAATATAGCATCACGTCTTGACCATATCACATCACAACATGCCTGCAAAAACAAGTTAGGCGTCCTCTACTTTGTTGTTGCAAGTTTTACGTGGCTGCTACGGGCTGAGCAAGAACCGTTCTTACCTCGCATCAAAACCACAGCGATACTTCGTCAAATAGACTCCGTTTAACCTTCTCAAGGACGGGCGTATGCCTCAGTTCAACTAAAGTGAGAGAGCAGACACCCTTGATCACCTTTAAGCAGCGAGTGCTCACGGCGGTGAAACCAGTCTCGCGTAAGCGTCTGGCGTAATGTCGGTCGGGCGCTTCATCTCACAATACCGCTGAACAAAGTATGACATGCTGGTAGGTAGTATGACTTATATCGCCCACAACTCACTTGTGTTCTACTCGTGCATATGACATCAGCGCATAAAACCAGGCTCGGATGCCCTTTGTTGGGGAGCGTAGTAATTTCAAAAATTTTCCTACGATCACGCAAGACCATGGTGATGGCATAGCAGCGAGAGGAAAAGTGTCGTCCACGTACCCTCGTAGACCAAAGCGAGGCGTTATAACATAGCGGTTGATGTAGTCGTCTTCTTCACGATCCGACCGATCCAAGCACGAGCGTCGGCACCTCCGAGTTCTGCACGTTCAGCTCGATGGCGATCCCGGACTCCGATCCAGCAAAGTGTTGAGGATGAGTTCCGTCGACCTGACGGCGTGGTGGCGATGATGATGCTCCACCGGCGCGGGGCCGCCTAAGCTCATGACGATATGACTTCTCAGCGCGGGGCCGCTAAGCTCATGACGATATGACGAAGTGGAATATGGTGGAAGGGGCACCGCTGCGGCTGCTAAGAATGATCAACTTGTGTGTTTTGGGGTGCCCCTGCCCCGTATATAAAGGAGCCAAGGGGAGGTGGCTGGCGGCCAGAGGAGGAGGCGCGCAGGGAGTCCTACTCCTCGGGAGTAGGACTCCCCCAATCCTAGTTGGAATAGGTTTCCCGGAGGAGAGAGAGAGAGGGGCGGCCACCTTCTCCTAGTCCTAATAGGACTAGGGGGGGGAAGGCTGTGACCACCTAGGGCTGGCCCTTCTCCTTTCCTCTAAGGCCCATAGGCCCATGTACCCCGGGGGTTCGGTAACCTCCGGTACTCGATAAATTCCCGATTTCACTCGGAGTGATTCCGATGTCAAACATAGGCTTCAATATATCAATCTTTATGTCTCGACCATTTGAGACTCCTCGTCATATCCGTGATCTCATCGGGACTCGAACAACCTTGGTACATCAATATCATATAAACTCATAATAGCATCGCCGAAGCGTTAAGCGTGCGGACCCTACGGGTTCGAGAACTATGTAGACATGACCGAGACACCTCTCGGTCAATAACCAATAAGCGGGACCTGGATGCCCATATTGGCTCCTACATATTCTCTGAAGATCTTTATCGGTCAGACCGCATAACAACATCGTTGTTCCTTTGTCATCGGTATGTTACTTGCCGAGATTGATCGTCGGTATCAATACCTAGTTCAATCTCGTTCTTGGCAAGTCTCTTTTCTCGTTCCGTAATACATCATCTCACAACTAACACATTTAGTTGCAATGCTTGCAAGGCTTATGTGATGTGCATTACGAGAGGGCCGAGAGATACCTCTCCGACAATCGGAGTGACAAATCCTAATCTCGAAATATACCAACCCAACATGTACCTTGGAGACACCTGTAATGTACCTTTATAATCACCCGATTCGTTGTGGCGTTTGGTAGCACCAAAGTGTTCCTCGGGCAAGCAGGAGTTGCATAATCTCATAGTCATAGGAACATGTATAAGTCATGAAGAAAAGCACTAGCAACAAACTATACGATCAGGTGCTATGCTAATGGAATGGGTCATGTCAATCAGATCATTCAACCAATGATGTGATCCCATTAATCAAATAACAACTCCTTGTTCATGGTTAGGAAACATAACCATCTTTGATTAACGAGCTAGTCAAGTAGAGGCATACTAGTGACACTCTGTAGGTTTATGTATTCACACATGTATTATGTTTCCGGTTAATACAATTCTAGCATGAATAATAAACATTTATCATGATATAAGAAATAAATAATAACATTTATTATTGCCTCTAGGGCATATTTCCTTGGCGGGACCCCAAACAGTGAGTAATAGTCCATGAAGCGGGCGAGAATCGGCCAAAACTGTGAGTGTTGATGATGACACATAACGTAGCACCTTAGGGTTCAACAACTATGGAAATCACTCAGGACCCCAAAACAGTGAGTAATAGTCAAGCGGGCGAGAATCCCAAAAGCGGTGTGTTGATGACCGACACGTAGCGCACCTTGGGGTTCAACAACAATCGTGGAAATCACTCGGGACCCCAAAGCGGTGAGTAATAGTTGAGAATCGGTTAAAACTGTGAGTGTTGATGACCGACACATAAGCGCACCTCGGGGTTCAACAACTATGAAATCACTCCGGGACCCCAAAGCGGTGAGTAATAGTCCACGAAGCGGGCGAGAATCGGCCAAAACTGCGAGTGTTGATGACCGACACATAAGCGCACCTTGGGGTCAACAACAATGGAAATCACTCGGGACCCCAAAGCGGTGAGTAATAGTCCAAGAAACGGGCCAGAATCGGCCAAAACTACGAGTGTTGATGATCGACACGTAAGCGCACCTAGGGTTCGTCAATCGTGGAAATCACTCGGGACCCCAAAGCAGTGAGTAATAGTCCATGAAACGGGCCAGAATCGGCCAAAACTGTGAGTGTTGATGACCGACACATAAGCGCACCTTGGGGTTCAACAACTATGGAAATCACTCCGGAACCCCAAAACGGTGAGTAATAGTCCATGAAACGGGCAAGAATCGGCCAAAACTCCGAGTGTTGATGACCGACACGTAAAGCGCACCCCGGGGTTCATTAATTGTGGAAATCACTCCGGGACCCCAAAACAGTTAGTAATAGTCCACGAAATGGGCCAGAATCGGACAAAATTGTGAGTGTTGATGACAGACACAAGCGCTCCTTGGGGTTCAAATACTATGGAAATCACTCCGGGGTTCGTTGATCGTGGAAATCACTCCGGGACCCCAAAACAGTGAGTAATAGTCCACAAAACGGGCCAGAATCGGCCAAAACTGTGAGTGTTGATGACCGACACATAAGCGCACCTTGGGGTTCAACAACTATGGAAATCACTCCGGGACCCCAAAACGGTGAGTAATAGTCCACGAAGCGGGCCAGAATCGGCCAAAACTGCGAGTGTTGATGAGCGACACATAAGCGCACCTTGGGGTTCAACAACAATGGAAATCGCTTCGAGACCCCAAAGCGGTGAGTAATAGTCCAGAAAGCGGGCCAGAATCGGCCAAAACTGCGAGTGTTGATAATCGACACGTAAGCGCACCCTAGGGTTCGTCAATCGTGGAAATCACTCCGGACCCCAAAAGCAGTGAGTAATAGTCCACGAAGCGGGCGAGAATCGGCCAAAACTGTGAGTGTTGATGACCCGACACATAAGCGCACCTTGGTGTTCAACAATATGGAAATCACTCCGGGACCCCAAAGCAGTGAGTAATAGTCCTGAAAGCAGGGCAGAATCGGCCAAAACTGTGATTGTTGATGACCGACACATAAGCGCATCTTGGGGTTCGACAATATGGAAATCACTCCGGACCCCAAAGCGGTGAGTAATAGTCCATGAAGCGGGCAAGAATCGGCCAAAACTCCGAGTGTTGATGACCCCGACACGTAAAGCGCCCGGGGTTCGTTAATCGTGGAAATCACTCGGGACCCCAAAATAGTGAGTAATAGTCCACGAGAATCGGCCAAAAGCAGTGGACAGAATCGGCCAAAACTGTTGAGTGTTGATGACCGACACATAAGCTCACCTTGGGGTTCAACAACAATGTTGAAATCACGTAAGCGCACCGGGGTTCGTCAATCGTGGAAATCACTCCGGGACCCCAAAACAGTGAGTAATAGTCCACGAAACGGGCCAGAATCGGCCAAAACTGTGAGTGTTGATGACCGACACATAAGCGCACCTTGGGGTTCAACAACTATGGAAATCACTCGGGACCCCAAAACGGTGAGTAATAGTCCAAGAAACGGGCCAGAATCGGCCAAAACTGTGAGTGTTGATGACCGACACATAAGCGCACCTTGGGGTTCAACAACCACGGAAATCGCTCCGGGACCCCAAAATGGGGAGTAATAGTCCAAGAAGCGGGCCAGAATCGGCCAAAACTGCGATTGTTGATGACCGACACGTAAGCGCGCCTTAGGGTTCGTCAATCAATCGTGAAATCACTCGGGACCCCAAAACGGTGATAATAGTCCACGAAACGGGCCAGAATCGGCCAAAACTGTGAGTGTTGATGACCGACACATAAGCGCACCTTGGGGTTCAACAACTATGGAAATCACTCCGGGACCCCAAAACGGTGAGTAATAGTCCAC
Source organism: Aegilops longissima (assembly GCA_021605205.1). NCBI lineage: Eukaryota > Viridiplantae > Streptophyta > Magnoliopsida > Poales > Poaceae > Aegilops > Aegilops longissima. Next base: position 18,747 of record JAHIAM010002657.1, read on the forward strand.
GAAACGGGCCAGAATCGGCCAAAACTGGAGTGTTGATGACCGACCGTAAGCGCACCTTAGGGTTCGTCAATCGTGGAAATCACTCGGGACCCCAAAGCGGTGAGTAATAGTCCACGAAAGCGGGCGAGAAGAATCGGCCAGTGTTGATGACCTGCGAGTGTTGATGACCGACAGGATCCTCCGGGGTTCAACCTATGGAAATCACTCGTAAGGACTATGAAAACTCGGGCGGTGAGTAATAGTCCATGAAAGCGGGCAGAATCGGCCAAAACTGTGAGTGTTGATGACCGACACATAAGCGCACCTTGGGGTTCAACAACTATGGAAATCACTTCGGGACCCCAAAACGGTGAGTAATAGTCCACGAAACGGGCAAGAATCGGCCAAAACTGCGAGTGTTGATGACCGACACGTAAGCGCACCTTGGGGTTCGTTAATCGTGGAAATCACTCCGGGACCCCAAAACAGTGAGTAATAGTCCACGAAAGCGGGCAGAATCGGCCAAAACTGTGAGTGTTGATGACCGACACATAAGCTCACCTAAGTTCAACAACTATGGAAATCACTCCGGGGTTCGTTGATGTGGAAATCACTCCGGGACCCCAAAACAGTGAGTAATAGTCCACGAAACGGGCCAGAATCGGCCAAAACTGTGAGTGTTGATGACCGACACATAAGCGCACCTTGGTGTTCAACAACTATGGAAATCACTTCGGGACCCCAAAACGGTGAGTAATAGTCCACGAAACGGGCCAGAATCGGCCAAAACTGCGAGTGTTGATGAGCGACACATAAGCGCACCTTGGGGTTCAACAACTATGGAAATCGCTTCGAGACCCCAAAACGGTGAGTAATAGTCCAAGAAACGGGCCAGAATCGGCCAAAACTGCGAGTGTTGATAACCGACACGTAAGCGCACCCTAGGGTTCGTCAATCGTGGAAATCACTCCGGGACCCCAAAACAGTGAGTAATAGTCCACGAAACGGGCCAGAATCGGCCAAAACTGTGAGTGTTGATGACCGACACATAAGCGCACCTTGGGGTTCAACAACTATGGAAATCACTCCGGGACCCCAAAACGGTGAGTAATAGTCCACGAAACAGGCCAGAATCGGCCAAAACTGTGAGTGTTGATGACCGACACATAAGCGCATCTTGGGGTTCGACAACTACGGAAATCACTCCGGAACCCCAAAACGATGAGTAATAGTCCATGAAACGGGCAAGAATCGGCCAAAACTCCGAGTGTTGATGACCGACACGTAAACGCACCCCAGGGTTCGTTAATCGTGGAAATCACTTCGGGGCCCCTAAATAGTGAGTAATAGTCCACGAAACGGGACAGAATTGGCCAAAACTATGAGTGTTGATGACCGACACATAAGCTCACCTTGGGGTTCAACAATTATGGAAATCACTCCGGGACCCCAAAACAGTGAGTAATAGTCCATGAAACGGGCCAGAATCGGCCAAAACTGTGAGTGTTGATGACCGACACATAAGCGCACCTTGGGGTTCAACAACTATGGAAATCACTCCGGGACCCCAAAACGGTGAGTAATAGTCCAAGAAACGGGCCAGAATCGGCCAAAACTGTGAGTGTTGATGACCGACACATAAGCGCACCTTGGGGTTCAACAGCTATGGAAATCACTCCGGGACCCCAAAACAGTGAGTAATAGTCCACGAAACGGGCCAGAATCGGCCAAAACTGCGAGTGTTGATGACCGACACATAAGCGCACCTTGGGGTTCAACAACCACGGAAATCGCTCCGGGACCCCAAAATGGGGAGTAATAGTCCAAGAAGCGGGCCAGAATCGGCCAAAACTGCGATTGTTGATGACCGACACGTAAACGTATCCTAGGGTTCGTTGATCGTGGAAATAACTCCGGGACCCCAGAACAGTGAGTAATAGTCTACGAAACAGGCCAGAATCGGCCAAAACTGTGATTGTTGATGACCGACACATAAGCGCATCTTGGGGTTCGACAACTATGGAAATCACTCCGGACCCCAAAGCGTGAGTAATAGTCCATGAAACGGGCAAGAATCGGCTAAAACTCCGAGCGTTGATGACCGACACGTAAACGCATCCCAGGGTTCGTTAATCGTGGAAATCACTCCGGGGTCCCTAAATAGTGAGTAATAGTCCACGAAACAGGACAGAATCGGCCAAAACTGTGAGTGTTGATCACCGACACATAAGCTCACCTTGGGGTTCAACAACTATGGAAATCACCCGGGGTTCGCCAAAATCGTGGAAATCACTCCGGGACCCCAAAGCGGTGAGTAATAGTCCACAAGCGGGCAGAATCGGCCAAAAATGTGAGTGTTGATGACCGACACATAAGCGCACCTTGGGGTTCAACAACTATGGAAATCACTCGGGACCCCAAAGCGGTGAGTAATAGTCCACGAAAGCGGGCAGAATCGGCCAAAACTGCGAGTGTTGATGACCGACACATAAGCGCACCTTGGGGTTCAACAACAATGGAAATCACTCGAGACCCCAAAGCGGTGAGTAATAGTCCAAGAAAGCGGGCCAGAATCGGCCAAAACTACGAGTGTTGATGATCGACAAAAGCGCACCCTAGGGTTCGTCAATCGTGGAAATCACTCGGGACCCCAAAAGCAGTGAGTAATAGTCCACGAAGCGGGCAGAATCGGCCAAAAATGTGAGTGTTGATGACCGACACATAAGCGCACCTTGGTGTTCAACAACTATGGAAATCACTCCGGGACCCCAAAACAGTGAGTAATAGTCCACGAAGCAGGCCAGAATCGGCCAAAGCTATGAGTGTTGATGACCGACACATAAGCGCATCTTGGGGTTCGACAATCGTGGACATCACTCCGGGACCCCAAAGCGGTGAGTAATAGTCCATGAAGCGGGCGAGAATCGGCCAAAACTGCGAGTGTTGATGACCGACACGTAAAGCGCACCCGGGGTTCGTTAATCGTGGAAATCACTCGGGGGCCCAAAATAGTGAGTAATAGTCCACGAAGCGGACAGAATCGGCCAAAACTATGAGTGTTGATGACCGACACATAAGCGCACCTTGGGGTTCAACAATTATGGAAATCACTCCGGGACCCCAAAACGGTGAGTAATAGTCCATGAAACGGGCCAGAATCGGCCAAAACTGTGAGTGTTGATGATCGACACATAAGCGCACCTTGGGGTTCAACAACTATGGAAATCACTCCGGGACCCCAAAGCGGTGAGTAATAGTCCATGAAGCGGGCAGAATCGGCCAAAACTGTGAGTGTTGATGATCGACACATAAGCGCACCTTGGGGTTCAACAACTATGGAAATCACTTCGGGACCCCAAAACGGTGAGTAATAGTCCACGAAACGGGCCAGAATCAGGCAAAACTGCGAGTGTTGATGAGCGACACATAAGCGCACCTTGGGGATCAACAACAATGGAAATCGCTTCGGGACCCCAAAACGGTGAGTAATAGTCCAAGAAACGGGCCAGAATCGGCCAAAACTACGAGCGTTGATAATCGACACGTAAACGTATCCTAGGGTTCGTTGATCGTGGAAATAACTCCGGGACCCCAGAACAGTGAGTAATAGTCTACGAAACAGGCCAGAATCGGCCAAAACTGTGATTGTTGATGACCGACACATAAGCGCATCTTGGGGTTCGACAACTATGGAAATCACTCCGGAACCCCAAAACGATGAGTAATAGTCCATGAAACGGGCAAGAATCGGCTAAAACTCCGAGCGTTGATGACCGACACGTAAACGCATCCCAGGGTTCGTTAATCGTGGAAATCACTCCGGGGCCCCTAAATAGTGAGTAATAGTCCACGAAACAGGACAGAATCGGCCAAAACTGTGAGTGTTGATGACCGACACATAAGCTCACCTTGGGGTTCAACAACTATGGAAATCACTCCGGGGTTCGTTGATCGTGGAAATCACTCCGGGACCCCAAAACAGTGAGTAATAGTCCACGGAACGGGCCAGAATCGGCCAAAAATGTGAGTGTTGATGACCGACACATAACCGCACCTTGGTGTTCAACAACTATGGAAATCACTTCGGGACCCCAAAACGGTGAGTAATAGTCCACGAAACGGGCCAGAATCAGCCAAAACTGCGAGTGTTGATGAGCGACACATAAGCGCACCTTGGGGATCAACAACAATGGAAATCGCTTCGAGACCCCAAAACGGTGAGTAATAGTCCAAGAAACGGGCCAGAATCGGCCAAAACTACGAGCGTTGATAATCGACACGTAAACGTACCCTAGGGTTCGTTGATCGTGGAAATCACTCCGGGACCCCAAAACAGTGAGTAATAGTCCACGGAACGGGCCAGAATCGGCCAAAAATGTGAGTGTTGATGACCGACACATAACCGCACCTTGGTGTTCAACAACTATGGAAATCACTCCGGGACCCCAGAACAGTGAGTAATAGTCTACGAAACAGGCCAGAATCGGCCAAAACTGTGATTGTTGATGACCGACACATAAGCGCATCTTGGGGTTCGACAACTATGGAAATCACTCCGGAACCCCAAAACGATGAGTAATAGTCCATGAAACGGGCAAGAATCGGCCAAAACTCCGAGCGTTGATGACCGACACGTAAACGCATCCCAGGGTTCGTTAATCGTGGAAATCACTCCGGGACCCCTAAATAGTGAGTAATAGTCCACGAAATAGGACAGAATCGGCCAAAACTGTGAGTGTTGATGACCGACACATAAGCTCACCTTGGGGTTCAACAACTATGGAAATCACTCCGGGGTTCGTTGATCGTGGAAATCACTCCGGGACCCCAAAACAGTGAGTAATAGTCCACGGAACGGGCCAGAATCGGCCAAAAATGTGAGTGTTGATGACCGACACTTAACCGCACCTTGGTGTTCAACAACTATGGAAATCACTTCGGGACCCCAAAACGGTGAGTAATAGTCCACCAAACGGGCCAGAATCAGCCAAAACTGCGAGTGTTGATGAGCGACACATAAGCGCACCTTGGGGATCAACAACAATGGAAATCGCTTCGGGACCCCAAAACGGTGAGTAATAGTCCAAGGAACGGGCCAGAATCGGCCAAAACTCATGAAACGGGCCAGAATCGGCTAAAACTGTGAGTGTTGATGACCGACACATAAGCTCACCTTGGGGTTCAACAACTACGGAAATCACTCCGGGACCCCATAACAGTGAGTAATAGTCCTTGAAACGTGCCAGAATCGGCCAAAACTGTGAGTGTTGATGATCAACACATCACTACTAGGGAAAACCTTAGTAGTAGCGCGGGTTTTGAGGCTATCAGCATATCAAGACAATCATCATCCTTAAGCACAGGCGGTTGGTGTTCCTGATAGTAATTAGGATGGCCTGTCCAACATGATGATTCTTGCCATCGAGGAATTTCTTCCACCCAACTGATTTTAAGTGTGTGCGACCATCCGTGTCCACGCGGTAAGTATAGGTTGTGACGGAGCCCCTTGCAGTAAGGCGTACTCCAGCCGAGCCTTCTTCATCAGGCACGATACCATAACTCACAGATATGCTCTTTGCCAATTTCTGAATAAGAAAAACATATCAATTAATAAATAGCCTCGCAAATAAGTACATATGAATTATCTACACTATTAATAGTTTCCTTAGATTCTACACTAATAAGCATGTGATCGAACTCTACACTAAAACATATCATCGACTAGATTCCACAAAACATACCATATCATTGGACTGTACACTAAGTAATTCATCGGATAATTTGCATTTGTAAGTATAACATACCATATCATGTCGATCAACCATGGTATTTGTCAAGCGAGTCACGAATGGCACCCCGACAAAGTCAGCACGTGGCGGAATTATGTCCCACAGGTTGGACACCTCCTCCTCACTCAGCCTTGTTCTTTGAGCTACGATGGCTTCATGAAGTGGGTCCTCATCATCTTCATCGAGTGGGTCCTCATTATCTTCATCATCTTCATCATCTTCGTCATCTTCATCATCTTCCACCAGGTTGAGATAAATGACAACTAGCTTGGGTCTTTCTGCTCGGAAGGAGAAGCTGATCAACTCACCACCAGTAAGACGCATGCGAGTGACGTAACGGGCCCATCCATCTCCTCCAATCTGCGACATATTGCGTCCTTTCTCGACCTCCATAGTGTACGGCCCCCCAGGAGCCTCAAATGTCATAGTGTCTCCTGTCAGCTTGTTGAATTTCAACCTCACATTGCATGGGACGATCTGTGTAAAATAAGAAAAATGACACAATGCAGTAATGCCAACACTAAAAACAAAATAGTTATTACATTTCATCTAATTTCTTACCGCCGCATGATGAAAACTCGGCTGGAAGTAGATGCCGAACAGCTTGCCAGTTGCAAGGCTGCTGGCGCATCTTGACTTGCACAGTCGACAAAGTGGTGGAGGTGGTGGCGCCATTTTTCCTAAAGCAATATGAGCAAAGGATTAACGATCAACTAAATCAAAATGTTCTAAGTCAACTAAATCAACTAGCCTACTAAATCAACTAAATCAAAATGTTCTAAATCAACTAAATCAACTAGCCTACTAAATCAACTAAATCAATATGTTCTAAATCAACTAATTAAATGAACTACCCTACTAAATCAACTAAATCAAAATGTTCTAAGTCAACTGAATCAACTAAATGAACTAGCCTATTAAATCAACTAAATCAAAATGTTCTAAGTCAACTAAATCAACTAGCCTACTAATCATATCAACTAAATCAAAATGTTGCATATGAACTAGCCTAGCTACTAAATCAAAATGTAGCGGGCAGGAGGGAGAAGGAGGGGCGACTCGAGGAGGGAAAAGAGAGTAGGATGGAGGAGGAAGGCGGAGCGAGGAGGGGTCGGCCGGCGCGGCCAGTGAAGGGAGGACGGAGGAGGAAGGCGGAGCGAGGAGGGGCCGGCCAGCGGCGAGTGGAGAGGGAGGACGGAGGAGGAGGCCGGTACCGAGTCCAGCAAGGAGGAGGAGGTGACGGCGGCGCAGACGGAGGAGGGGCGACGGGGGTGGACCGGCGCGGGGGATTGAGAGGGGATCCAGTGAGCTAATGTGTGACTGTGTGAGTGTGGATCGGATAGAGGAGATGGGGTAAAACCTTTTGTAGCAGTAGCGCCCGTCGTTATAACGCGTTGCTGCTATAACTGGCATCGTGGCGGCCTCGTGGGAATTACAGCAGTAGCGCTTCTTTGAGCAGGCGCGCTACTGCTATATTGGTTTCAGCAGCGAGTTACTCCCGAGCACGCTACTGCTAATTAGCAGCAGCGCCTTATTTTACAGCGCGCTGCTGATAAGATTCTGTGTATAGGCTTTTACCTAGTAGTGCATAAGCGTACCTTGGGTTTCAACAACTATGGATATCACTCCGGCACCCCAAAACGGTGAGTAATAGTCCACGAAACGGGCAAGGATCGGCCAAAACTGTGAGTGTTGACGATGGACACATAAGCGCACCTTGGGGTTCAACAACTATGGAAATCAATCCGGGACCCCAAAACAGTGAGTAATAGTCCATGAAATGGGCCAGAAACAGCCAAAACTGCGAGTGTTGATGAGCGACACATAAGCGCACCTTGGGTTCTACAACTATGGAAATCGCTTCGGGACCCCAAAACGGTGAGTAATAGTTCAGGAAACGGGCCAGAATCGGCCAAAACTGTGAGTGTTTATGACCGGCACGTAAACCCATCCCAGGTTCGTTAATCGTGGAAATCACTCCGGGCACCCAAAACAGTGAGTAATAGTCCACGAAACAGGACAGAATCGGCCAAAATTGTGAGTGTTGATGACTGACACATAAGCGCACCTTGGGGTTCAACTGTTATGGAAATCACTCCGGGACCCCCAAATGGTGAGCAATAGTCCACGAAACGGGCCAGAATCGGCCAATACTGTGAGTGTTGATGAGCGACACATATGCGCACCTTGGGGTTCAACAACTATGGAAATCACTACAGGACCCCTAAACGGTGAGTAATAGTCCATGAAACCGACCAGAATCGGCCGAAACGGTGGGTGTTGATGAGCGACACATATGCGCATCTTGGGGTTCAGCAACTATGAAAATCACTCCGGGACCCCAAAACGGTGAGTAATAGTCACGAAACGGGCCAGAATCAGCTAAAACTGCGAGTGTTGATGAGCGACACATAAGCGCACCTTGGGGTTCAACAACTATGGAAATCGCTTCGGCACCCCAAAATGTTCATACGTATTCTAGAATTGTTTGCCGATTCAAAAGAAAATGCTTAAAAACCGTTCGCAATATGAGAAAATGTTCACGTAGAAAAAATGTTCGTAAATACTAAAAATGTTGAAATTTTTTAGAACTGTTCCCAAATTTGTAAGAATGTTCACTAACGATCAAGGGTACGTAGTTAAATAGTAATGCTTCTGAGTCTTTGTGACTATATACCCACGTGAATTTCGAAGAATTAACTACCGGGGTGGATCGAAATAATATCATATGTTTTTTTGAATATTTCTTGAAATTCTGAATAAATCTTTTATTTATCAAGTTTTTTGACAATCAAGATATTTTTTCGAAAATTGAACATTGCTTCAATTTCTAATTAAATTTTAAAAAGAAACATTTTCTAGCATTTGTTAACAAATTTTCAAAATCATGCGATCAGATATGAACAAAATGTGGTCATCGCCATTGCAGATAATGATTTTTTTTCTCCTGTTTCAACGCATGGGCCGTTTTGCTAGTAATAATAAAGAGGCTACTGTTTATAGGATACTTCATTAAAATTGCCCCCACAGTTGCATAATATTACCCTCCAATGCCATCTATAATTTTTTTTGAGAAATATGCCATCTATGAGTGACAAAAGTTGTTTTTGGGGGAATCCCCTGCCTGGGCCGGCCCAAGCATATTACCTACTATATTACTCTCTGGCACGCTGAAGAAGAGACTACGCACCTATTTGTGCTGGCCCATGTGCAGGAACTTGTTTTTTTGGTTACGTTTTTATTTTTATTTTTCGGTTAAGTTTCTTTTGTACTTTAAATAATTTGGAGCATCAAAAAGTATTTGAAATTTAGAAAAATAGAGAATTTTAAAATAAAAATTTTAAGAAAACATTTCAAAACGATGATCGAGATTTTTCTAAAAATGTTCACAATTTTAAACAAGTATCGGTAAAATCAAAAAAAGTCCATGATTTTGACAAAGAGTCCATGCATTAAAATTATTAATGAAATTGAACAAAATGTTTGCTAATTGACAAAGAGTCCATGCATTAAAATTATTAATGAAATTGAACAAAATGTTTGCTAATTCAAAAAATGTTCATGCATCTTAAAAAGTGACATCAATTTTTTTTAAACCGTGAATTACAAAAGAGTTTATTTATTCATAAAATGTTGGCTGAATCAGAAAATGTTCACGCATATAAAACAATGTTCGTGAATTTCTGAAAAATAATCCACCAATTTATAAAAAATGTTCATCCATTCTAGAGTTGTTTGCCGATTCACAAACAAATCCTAAAAACCATTCGCAATGTAAACAAATGTTCACAATTTTTAATAAATTTTTGTAAATAGTAAAAAATGTTCCCCTATCTAGAAATGCTCCCAAATTATAAAAATATTCATGAATTATCGAAGGTATGTAGTTAAACAGTAATGTTTCTGAGTCTTTGAGACTATATACCTGCGTGAATTTTGAAGAATCAACTGCCGGGTGGATCGGAATATTATAGTATGTTTTAGAAAAATGTTTCTTGAAATTCAGAATAATACTTTGAATTACCAAAAAATTTAACCACAACAATTTTTTTTTCAAAATATGAACATTGCTTCGATTTGTGAATAACTTAAAAAAAGTAACATTTTCTTGTATTTGTGCACAATTTTTGAAAATCATGCGATGAGATGTGAAAAAAATGTGGTCATCACCATTAGAGATTATGATTTTTTTCTCTCAGTGCAAAATGTGGTCCTCGCCATTAGAGATTGTGATATCTTTTTTCTCCCGTTCAAATGCACGACCCTTTTGCTAGTCTATTATAAAAGTTCAACTTAACATGATAGGTGGAGGGGGTCATGTGATAATTTTACAAAGCACAATAACCAAGAAACTCAATCATCCATTAATGTTATTATCGCTACAAGAAACCCATAACAATCTATATAAACTCAATGGAGGTAGAGAGCCACATTATACTCGATAATATCTCCCTTGGACGGGTTCACGGAGTTGATACAATCAACGCAAACGGTCCTGAGCAGGCCGTATCCTTTGGCCATTCGGAATGCACCACGACCTCCAATAACGGGGACCTCCCTGATTGGCTTCCTGAATTCGTTTCTTGAGAACATCACGAAGGAGCTGCCTTTGAATGGACCATATGTCATCTCACAATCAATAGTTAACAATATCGTGTACCCGTCTTCCCCGTTTCAGCGTACATGCCCTGTGCATTCCCAACCACCTTAGATGTACTTGCGGGCCCCTTTGTGAGCACGTCGAAAAATACGTAGACGGAGCTAAAGGGCACTAAGCCACGGGCATGGGCTGTGGCATTGGTGTTTTGTGCGATAAGGATCGAGGATGGATCATTCACCTTATGGGTGTTGTGGAGGTAGAAGCGGATGTTGGTCACCTTCTTGCTTCCACCAACTGGGGAAGCATTGCATTGGAGAGAGAGAAGGAGGATGGTGATGAGCAAGAATGAAATTCTCATCTTGTGTTCTTGTGGTTTTGGATTGTAAGTTGAATGTGATCGGTAAGAAGTTTTATGTGTATTTATAGTCGGGGAGGAGGATATCCTTTTGTATCCATTATATGGAAATAATTAATGAATACAGAATTGAGGATATCTTCTGGAATTATATAATATATATGGAAAATAATTAATGAGCATACTTATGTAGCGCCTATCTTTGGGAAGAAATTAATATGATCCGTATATAATGTATTGGAAGGAACAATTAATTGTACTCCAGTTGAGCAGCAGCCAAATGAGTGCGAGGTGGAGTTTCCCATTGTAGACATCGAGAAGGAGGAGTCGAGCCTGATGGAGCAGCTAGCGCGCATCACTCGAAAGTTGTGCCGGTACCCGGCTGTGTCGGGCGCAGGCCGGCGGCACTTGGGGATGGAGGCGCACACGGACAACTCTGTGGTGTCGATCCTGAACCACGACATGGTGGGCGGCCTGCAGGTGCTGTATCGAGGTTGTTGGTGCCCCATCCCTTCAGTGGAGGGTGCACTGGTGGTAAACATGGGCGACATATTGCAGACGGTGAGCCGCGACGCGTACCAGAGCATGGTGTTGAAAATATGAGCAATTTACCATATGATTTATTAACATAAATAATAGATAAAATATGACTATTATAGTAGAGATGAAACAAGTCATGTAATCTAGCAGAGTGAAGGCAAATAACATCCACAAATGTGAACTAGAATAGAATATATGTAGAACAGGGGCTAGAACAAGAAATGCTAAAGCAAGAAACTGTAGCATAATCTTAAATAGAGAGAACACGAAGACGTACGGAACAACGACAAAAGCATTGGTCTTGTGCTCAATGTCCTTGCTAGCCATGTCCTCGAAGAGGTTGTTGACGTCGGGAAAGAAGTCGTCGTTGAGGAAGTGGTCGTCGGTGTCCGAAGCGTCCGTGATGAACCGATCAATAGTCGCACAGAGCGCTCCCCAAAAACTTATCACCCTTCTCCCCGTATAGGACTAAAAGAGGTGGGTTTCGGAGGCCTACTATCCCGACTTGCGGTGCACGCCGCAAGCCGGGATGGGAAAGATCGTAGCAGTAGCTCAGTGCCCAGGAACTCAGTGGCGAAAGGAAGATGATGTTCTGCAGTGTCTCTCTGAAGATGAGCGACCTCTCTTTTATAGGCACACAAGAAGGAGGCGAACAAGCTGCGACGGAAGGTGGAGCAAAAGAGTGAGACGAAGCGAACAGCCTGCAACCGAAGAGGTGCGCACAGCAAAATGCTTCACAGTTCCCATGTGACCATTCTTGGTATACCCGTTGTGCGCCGCACAGCGGCGAGCGGCAGAGAAGCGCATGAGAATGTCCATCTTGTTCCCATGCTCATACATGGGAGACAACCTTCCTTATAAGATGGTCGAACTCCTACCATATTAGCAATGTGGGAGTGAATTTTAGTAGCACCCCTTAAATTGCATGAATGAGCTAAGTGAGCCTCTAAAATTTATTAAAAAAAATTAAAATTACTATTAGGCTATCTTAAAATAGACTAAATTCCAACACCCGGAGCACCGGATGGTGGCGCCTGCCGGGGGCGGAGGTGGACAGGATGTCGCTGCGCTACTTCGCCCTCCCGCGGTAGGACGCCGTCCTCGTGGCATCTGTGTCATGCAGACACGGCGACGAGGACGGGGAGCAGAGTAGATGTCAAGGCCACCGGCATTGGCTGATCGATTGATCATTGATGTGGACGGAGCGGAGCAGAGTAGATGTCACTGTTTTTTTTATTTTTTGCTTAAGCTTTCTTAATGGGCTCTTTGGATCAAAAAATCCGTCTATTATCAGGCTCGGCTTCGTACCGTACGTACAACTTGTAACAACAGGACATCGAGCGATGGCCGGCGGCGACATGGAGAGCGGCGCCATGAGCACGCCGATGGCGGAGCCGGACGGCTGCGGGCGGTGCAGGGTGATGGTGGCCGTGGATGTGGTGACGCTGTCCATCTACCTTATGGGCCCTGAGGCGTTCGAGACGGACCCTTCGAGACCGCCGGAAAACATGCTGGTGTTCGTCGCCGCGATCGTGTGCCTCGCCGTAGGCACACGCACGCAAGCTCGTTCACTATTTCCTCATGTAGTAACTAATCCATCGCATACCCTGACTACCTAGCACTTACCTAGTACTACGTCGATGCTGGCTGCCAACCCTCTCCCGTTCCCTTTTATGTAGCGCTGGCGACAGGGGACCTAAACCATCAGTTGGTTTGGGTGCCCCCGATCAGGGCGCCTTAGTTGGGATAAAATCCTCACGTACGTTGGTGCGTGGGGCCTTTTTATTAACGTTATCTTTCCCTTTTTTCTGTTAAACTAATAGATCTAACTGGCCTGTTTAAGCCGTCAGATCAAAACCAACATTCTCCCCCTTGATCGTTAGGCTTAACTTCATTCGCCCATTCTACATAGGAATGATGTACCAAAGTGAGGTGTTACAACAGCTCGAAACGCCATAGAACCTCAACACTTATAGTACACCCGCCTATTTCGAAATGGAAAACATTTTGCTAATTGGGGAGTGGTTTATTTTAATGGTCCTCTTATTCCAGAATCATCAGGCCTCCAGTAGTCCCATGCCGGCAACATGCTCACGAAAAATACTGGGTGGTAAGCCTTTTGTTAGCGGATCCGCAAGCATATGCTTCGTTCTTATATGTTTAACATCAACTGTTTGATCCTGGATTCTATCTTTCACAACACGATATTTTATGTCAATGTGTCTGGCAGCATTACTTGACCTGTTGTTACTCGTATAGAAAACTGCTGGTTCATTATCGCAGTACAATAAAATTGGTTTAGATATGCTGTCAACCACTTTAAGTCCGGGTATAAAATTCTTTAGCCATACAGCCTGCCCGGTGGCCTCATAACATGCTACAAATTCTGCTTGCATCGTAGATCCAGCAGTTAACGTTTGTTTGGAGCTTTTCCACGATATAGCTCCTCCCGCGAGTGTGAATATATAACCTGACGTGGATCTCATACTATCCACACACCCGGCAAAATCAGAGTCTGAATAACCAACAATTTCTAGGTCATCAGTTCTTTTATATGTAAGCATGAAATCCTTAGTTCCTTGCATATAACATAAGACTTTCTTTTGACCTTCCAGTGGTCCGGTCCTGGATTTGATTGGTATCTGCCAAGCACCCCGGTTACAAAACATAAGTCTGGGCGTGTACATACTTGAGCATACATGATGCTTCCAACAGCTGAAGCATAAGGAACCGACTTCATCTGATCAGTTTCACATTGGTTCCTCGGACATTGAAATGTCCCAAACTTATCGCCCTTAACTATAGGAGCAGGTGAGGGTGAGCACTTATGCATATTGAATTTTTTCAGTACTCTCTCAAAGTATGCCTTTTGAGATAGTCCTAACGTTCCTCTGGACCTATCTCGATGAATCTCGATGCCGAGGACATACGAGGCTTCACCAAGATCTTTCATATCAAAACTGGATGACAAAAAATTCTTGGTTTCATGTAGCATATCCTTATCGCTACATGCCAATAATATGTCATCAACGTATAGGACTAAAAATGTGAACCTACTGCCTTTAAACTTAACATATATGCAGTTGTCCACAACATTTTCGGTGAAACCAAAAGTTTTGATAATTTTATCAAACTTGAGGTACCACTCTCTTGAAGCTTGCTTTAAGCCATAAATTGATTTCTTTAGACAACATGCTAAATGTTCCTTTCCTTCCACAACAAAGCCTTCTGGCTGAGCCATGTAAACATCTTCTTTTAAGTCACCATTTAGAAATGCCGTTTTAACATCCATTTGGTGTAGTTCTAGGTCGTAATGAGCTACTAATGCCATTATGATTCTGAAAGAATCCTTGGTTGACACAGGAGAGAAGGTTTGCTTATAATCAATGCCTTCTCTCTGTGTATACCCTTTTGCCACTAGCCTTGCCTTGAACCGTTCGACATTCCCTTTGGAATCATACTTGGTTTTGTAGACCCACTTGCAGCCTACTTTCTTAGCTCCATCGGGAACTTCTACTAAGTCCCATACGTCGTTTGAGCCCATAGATTTCAACTCGTCTTCCATGGCAACCAACCATTTGGACGAATTTTCGCTTTTAATGGCTTCCTTATATGAGGTTGGATCCTCCACCTTTCCCATATCATTCATGTCCTCCATCAAAAAGGTGATATAATCATCTGATATGGCTTTCTTCCTCTCACGCCGTGGTCTACCCATGGGCGGAGGTGGTGGTGGAACATCATCATTTTCATTATTTTCTCGGAGATCCTCATTTGTGTTTGGATTCTCATTATTAGTTTCTGGATCACCATTCGACTGAGAGACTGAACCGTGAGATTCAGGATCATCAGATGTCACATTTCTTCGTATTGGAAAAACAATCTCTTGGATAGTCGGGGATGTTACACAAACCCGCTTCTCCTCAAGATCGATCTCCCTTAAATTTGTGACCTTATTATCCTCAAAAAATACCGCTTGTCTAGTCTCCACAAACTTGGTGGTGTGACTTGGACAATAAAAACGATACCCCTTTCCCCTATGAGGGTATCCAACGAAAAAACAGCTAACTGTTTTTGGATCCAATTTCTTAAGTTGTGGATTGAAAACTTTAGCTTCAGCGGGCAACCCCACACTCGTAAGTAATTTAGGCTCGGTTTCTTTCCGCCCACATCTCGTAAGGTGTGTTGGTGCTGACTTAGTTGGAGCAAGATTTAGTATGTGTGCAGCTGTCTTTAATGCCTCTATCCAAAGGCTTACTGGTAAACTAGAGTGACTAAGCATGCTTCGCACCATATCCATAAGGGTGCGGTTATGCGCTCGCCACACCATTTTGTTGTGGTTCACAGGCATTGAGTCTGAGCAATGATTCCATTTTCAGATAAGAACTTGGCAAAAGGTCCAGGAATCTGCCCATAAGGAGCATGCCTACCATAATACTCTCCCCCGCGATCAGACCGTACAACTTTGATTTTTGCGTTCAGTTGATTTTCAACCTCCGCTTTATAGACTTTGAATTTCTCCAAAGCTTCCGATCGGTCACGTATGGGATAAATATATCCATAGCGAGAAAAATCGTCTGTGAATGTAATGAATGAATCAAAACCATCTACAGACTTAACATTAAGGGGTCCACATATGTCGGTGTGAATTAATTCTAAAACCCCTGTGGCTTTTACTGCTCCTTTCTTAATTGTTTTTGCGAATTTTCCTTTAATGCAGTCGACACATTTGTCTGCATCTGAGAAGTCTAATGGGAGGAGTATTTCATTTTTAACTAAGCGTTCCATTCTCCCCCTCGAAATGTGGCCCAAACGACAATGCCACAATTTTGAAGAATTACTAACTCCTTTCCATTTCTTCTCAACATTAATTGCATCACTCACATGCATAACTGAATCATTATTAAGAGATAACATGTATAGTTGGCCTCGTCTAACACCGATGCCTACATTCTTATTACATTTGATCAAAGCAAATTGTTTCTTGCCAAAATGGCACTCATACATATCATCATCTAAGCGAGAAACTGAAATCAAATTCCTACTTAAGGTAGGCACATAAATAACATTATTCAATCTAAGAGTGTGGCCAGTGTGTAGCTCCAACGTGAGAGATCCCACAGCTTCAACATCGGCCTCAACTCCGTTCGCAACCTTAAGCTTTCTTGTTCCTCCTTTTATAGTTTGGATCGTATCGAATCCCTGCATAAAGTTGGCAACGTGAGTGGTTGCTCCAGGATCAATCCACCATGACTTTATAGAAAAATCGACATAAAGAGATTCATCTACAAAAGTAATTTCATCAATACCTCTTTTGTTCATCCATTTTAGAAAGCCTGGGCAGTCCTTTGATAGTGTCCCTCCTCTTTGCAGAAGTTACAAGCATTTTCTCCAGCAGTGGAGCTGCTAGGAGCAGAAGAAGAACCGCCGCTTCTTTACCCTTGAATGCCTTAGGGTTGAATGGCTTAGTGCCTTCTTTCTTGACTTGCCTTTTACGAGGCTTAGGAAACCTTGTCCGTCATGCTTTCTCTTGTTAGAGCCAACATGAAAGACATGGTCTTTCTTCTGCCTCATGAGCCTCTCTTCCTCTGGGCGATCCTTGCGGTCATCTCAGAGAGTGGCCATTTTTCCTTTAGAGAGTTATAGTTGACCTTAAATTGTTCAAACTCTTCAGGAAGAGACTCAAGAATAATTATGACAAGAAGGGCTTCACTTAAAGAACACTCCAAAGCCTTAAGCTTGGTGAAAGCATTTACCACCCTCAATATGTGCTGCCTAACATTTCCGTCAATAGTGTATTTTTGAAGAAGCTTAGCAAAAAGCTCATGAGCATACACTTTGTCGGACCTTTAAATTGCTCCTCCATTGCAGTGAGGAATTCTTTAGCAGTGTCTTTCTTAGGGAGTGCTTCAGAAATGTCCGCGATATTGTCGCTTTCATGATGAGAAGCGCAATATGGTTGGACTTGTTCCACTTTTCCATCTTAACATCATAGTCCTTCTTGAGTTTGCATACCTGTGACACCTGCCACAGGTGCCACAGGTTTTTCTTCCCTCAAGGCATAGTCAAATTCATTACAACCCAAACATAATTCAACTTGGGACTTCCAACGAGGGAAGTTACTCCCCGTAAGTGGTTCGATCGTGTCGGACCGGAATGGAGCGGAAGCTGAAATCAGCATAAAAATTCATAAGTAAACTTGCATGATTATAAATTTATGTTGGTAAATAAACAAACATGCCAAGTATTTAATTTCAACTCCATGTCAAAACACCGTTGGGCAGAAAAAACATGGAATTAAAATATCATAGGGGATGACTCATAATAATAAAACAACGTTGGTCTGAATTAAAATTAGAGTCATTTCATTCTCAATTTAAACATCAACATAAAAAAAAACATTATGATTATTTGATGTCTAAAAAATTTCATCATCCAAAAAACGCATAATAAATCCGGAATAAAATATCTCGTTGGTTCAATTTTACCCAGAATAATAATGTGTTTATTACATTTTTATGCATCTTCTGGTTTAAACAGTGCAAATCATAATATTTATTAACTTAAACGCACTGGAAAAAAAACGCGACAGTGATTTTGGCCCGAAATACCCCACAGCTACACGCAAAACGGCCCAGCCCAGAAGAAGGTTTTTTTTTGCGTTTTTGCTGGACTGACATAACCTGGGCCGCAGCCCACAGCCGAAATCGGCCCATTAGTGCCCGCCGGCCCAACGCGGAGCCGAGCGTTGATGCCGGCCGTCCGATTGGAATCGACGGTCGCGTCGATCGCGGCTGGAACAAAACAACCGCCCGACCAGAACCCTAGCACATTTCCTCCCTGCCCCCCCGCATTTTCGCTCGTGGCGGCGGCGGCATTCGGCGGCGGCTGAGGCGCGCGGCCATGGCGGCGTTGGCGGCGCTTCGCCGGAGGGCGTGCAGCAGGATGAATCCGCGTGCTCCCGTCGAGAACGTGGCCCGGCGTCCGTGCTCATGGCGCATCAAGGGAGGGAGGATGGGCACCGGCCACCGTGCATGAAGGGCGACGGCGACCCGAGCGGCGTCGGCCACACAGGTGCGCGTCCATTCTTGCGGCGGCGGCAGCTCAGGTTCTTTCCGCGCGTCGTCCCGAGGACGGCGGCGTCACGGCGTCTCCGCCCTCGCACATGATGGGTGGACGATCTGCGGGCCCGAAGGGAAGAAGCGGCTACTGCGGCGCATTAGGTGAGGATTCTCCTCATTCTCCCCAAAATCGTATTCATCAGTGCTTAATTGGTGAAAAAACATGCCTAATTGAAAAATTAGGGTTCTACCGAAATTGGGGATTTTTCTAGGGTTCTTCAACATGGGAGGTTTGCTACTGTTGATCGTGCGTGTATCCCTCTGCCTTCTATGTTGATAATGCATACGGAAACAGGACTTAAACATGATCAATTTTAATCAACTTAACATGAAGGTGAGCATTAGATCTTAACTTAGATTAATTGAAATTGATGAACATAGGTGGCAGTACTGATCCGTAGCATATTAGAATTAAAACATGATGATTTACAGAGGGCATCAAGACAGTAGCATGATCATAGGGCTAAAACTTTCAATCTTGATCATAAAAACCCTAAACCTGACTTGATCTAAAACTTGATGTTGATCTACAGATCAATAATATAGGGACGTATAGCAATCAAACTTGGCGACTGATACCATTGTTGGACTTATTATGCATCTCTGGGATGCCATTAGCAGGAACTGATTGCATTTAGATCACCTAAAACATGAACAGAGAAGGGTTTAGGGGATCATTACGTGTCACAGCAGTGGACATGATCGCCTGCTTGGTGCAGGCTTGATGCAAGGGTGATGTAGTCGAGGTAGAAGTCCTCCTCAACGTCCTGATGCCCTCAGGACGCCACCGGCACTGTCCGGGGACGGCAGCGGCGGCTGGAGTAGGTCTTCCCGTCGCTGCAGCGCTCCCCCTGATCGGATGGGGTGAGAGAATATCGGGAGGGGAGTGAAACCGTACGTGAATTGTGTTTTTGCGCAGGCTGCCAACCCTCTCCCGTTCCCTTTTATGTAGCGCTGGCGACAGGGGACCTAAACCATCAGTTGGTTTGGGTGCCCCCGATCAGGGCGCCTTAGTTGGGATAAAATCCTCACGTACGTTGGTGCGTGGGGCCTTTTCATTAACGTTATCTTTCCCTTTTTTTTTCTGTTAAACTAATAGATCTAACTGGCCTGTTTAAGCCGTCAGATCAAAACCAACAGTAGTAACTAATCCATCGCATACCCTGACTACCTAGCACTTACCTAGTACTACGTCGATGCTGGCGCCGCCTCGCGCGACGCCGCTCTTCTTCTACCTCCTGCCTCACACAAGAAGAAACTCCACACACACACACACATGCATCAAGGAAGAACACACAAGCTTTGCCAAGAGGCTCCCTTGATGATCACACGGTGGCTACATTGTTTCTCCAGCCCTCAGGGCTGCCTTTTCTCATTCATCAGACCACCTTATAAATAACCAGTACAAGCAACTCACGCACGCACTAACCCGGCCGCCATGCCCGGCCACTAACAGCACGCAGCCACGCACACATTGGCCAGCCGCCACACTCGGCGCTGCTAACCCGACTAACTAATTTCTACATGCATGCACGTCCAGCCATCCACTCAACTGCAACGACCCGTCCCAGCATGCATCTGACTTGGCTGACATGCAAACGCATGGCTAGCTAACAAACTCAGTCATGGACTTGCGCCATGCACGCAGGCATCCACACGCGCACCTAACGTGGTTTACTCCAACAGTCGAGATGCAGAGGCCGGGGGTATATCCTTTTTTTCAAGGAAAAAAAGTACTTACCTAGTACTTCCTCTGTCCCAAAATAGGTGTCTTAACATTGTACTAGCTTTAGTATAAAGTTATACTAAGTTTGAGACACTTATTTTGAGACAGAGGTACTGCGTTGCTCTTGATTTATAGATAGATTTCTCCGTCTGCGAGGGCCGGCCCTGAGGAGGGGCGGCCGCCCCGGGCCCCCAAAATCCAGGGGGGGCCTCCCCAGACGCGCAGGTAGCCCATGGGCATTGCCCAGAGAGGTAGGCGAGGGGTGCAGCAACGCTTCGATCAGGGAGAGGAAACCTTCGTTCCTAAAAAAGAGGCGAACATTCCTTTGATCGGGCAAAAGCTGCCTTCCTCCGATGCATAATTGCCGAGTTTGCTGATTCCTATCCCCAAACGAGACACACTAGTGTCAAACAGTCTTTTTGGCGATTCTGCCCGTTTCTATTTGTTGGACTATTACTCACCGTTTTGGGGTCCTAGGATAGTGATTTCCATATTGTTGTTGAATCCCAAGCATAATGCGGTCGATCGCTTATGCGAATGTGAGCGCTTTATAAATCTTGTATCATCAACACTCACAGTTTTGGCGATTCTTGTTGATTTTGCACCGTTTCATGGACTATTACTCACATGATTCTTTTGGGGTCCGGGTGATTTCCATAGTTGTTGAACCCCAAGGTGCGCTTACTGCAACAATGTCTGGATCATCAACACTCACAGTTTTGGCCAATTTGGCGGTTTCATGGACTATTACTCACCATTTTGGGGTCGGTGTGATTTCCATAGTTGTTGATTCAAGGTGCGCGTTTATGTGGACTATTACTCACCGTGTTTGGGGTCCCGGGTGATTTCCATAGTTGTTGAACCCCAAGGTGAGCTTATGTGTGGATCATCAACACTCACAGTTTTGGCGATTCTGGCCCGTTTCATGGACTATTACTCACTGTTATGGGGTCCGGGTGATTTCCATAGTTGTTGAACCCCAAGGTGCGCTTATGTGTGGATCATCAACACTCACAGTTTTGGCGATTCTGGCCCGTTTCATGGACTATTACTCACTTTATGGGGTCCGGGTGATTTCCACGATAAACGAACCCCAGGGTGCGTTTACGTGTCGGTCATCAACGCTCGGAGTTTTGGCCGATTCTTGCCCGTTTCATGGACTATTACTCATCGTTTTGGGGTTCCGGAGTGATTTCCATAGTTGTCGAACCCCAAGATGCGCTTATGTGTCGGTCATCAACACTCACAGTTTTGGCCGATTCTGGCCTGTTTCGTAGAATATTACTCATTGTTCTGGGGGGTCCGGGTGATTTCCATAGTTGTTGAACACCAAGGTGCGGTTATGTGTCGGTCATCAACACTCACATTTTTGGCCGATTCTTGCCCGTTTCGTGGATTATTACTCATTGTTTTGGGGTCCCGGAGTGATTTCCACGATCAACGAACCCTAGGGTACGTTTACGTGTCGATTATCAACACTCGTAGTTTTGGCCGATTCTGGCCCGTTTCGTGGACTATTACTCACCGTTTTGGGGTCCCGAAGTGATTTCCATAGTTGTTGAACCCCAAGGTGCGCTTATGTGTCGATCATCAACACTCACAGTTTTGGCCAATTCTGGCCGGTTTCATGGACTATTACTCACCGTTTTGGGGTCCCGGAGTGATTTCCATAGTTGTTGATCCCCAAGGTGCGCTTATGTGTGGATCATCAACACTCACAGTTTTGGCCGATTCTGGCCCGTTTCATGGACTATTACTCACCGTTTTGGGGTCCCGGAGTGATTTCCATAGTTGTTGATCCCCAAGGTGCGCTTATGTGTCGATCATCAACACTCGCAGTTTTGGCCGATTCTGTCCAGTTTGGTGGACTATTACTCACCGTTTTGGGGTCCCGGAGTGATTTCCATAGTTGTTGAACCCCAAGGTGAGCTTATGTGTGGATCATCAACACTCACAGTTTTGGCCGATTCTGTCCCGTTTCATGGACTATTACTCACTGTTATGGGGTCCCGGAGTGATTTCCATAGTTGTTGAACCCCAAGGTGCGCTTATGTGTGGATCATCAACACTCACAGTTTTGGCCGATTCTGGCCCGTTTCATGGACTATTACTCACTTTTATGGGGTCCCGGAGTGATTTCCGCGATTAACGAACCCTGGGGTGCGTTTACGTGTCGGTCATCAACGCTCGGAGTTTTGGCCGATTCTTGCCCGTTACATGGACTATTACTCATCGTTTTGGGGTTCCGGAGTGATTTCCATAGTTGTCGAACCCCAAGATGCGCTTATGTGTCGGTCATCAACACTCACAGTTTTGGCCGATTCTGGCCTGTTTCGTAGAATATTACTCATTGTTCTGGGGTCCCGGAGTGATTTCCATAGTTGTTGAACACCAAGGTGCGGTTATGTGTCGGTCATCAACACTCACATTTTGGCGATTCTTGCCCGTTTAGTGGATTATTACTCATTGTTTTGGGGTCCGGGTGATTTCCACGATCAGCGAACCCTAGGTGCGTTTACGTGTCGATTATCAACACTCGTAGTTTTGGCGATTCTGGCCCGTTTAGTGGACTATTACTCACCGTTTTGGGGTCCCGGTGATTTCCATAGTTGTTGAACCCCAAGGTGCGCTTATGTGTCGATCATCAACACTCACAGTTTTGGCCAATTCTGGCGGTTTCATGGACTATTACTCACCGTTTTGGGGTCCGGGTGATTTCCATAGTTGTTGATCCCCAAGGTGCGCTTATGTGTGGATCATCAACACTCACAGTTTTGGCGATTCTGGCCCGTTTCATGGACTATTACTCACCGTTTTGGGGTCCGGGTGATTTCCATAGTTGTTGATCCCCAAGGTGCGCTTATGTGTCGATCATCAACACTCTCAGTTTTGGCCGATTCTGGCCTGTTTCGTAGACTATTACTCACTTTTCTGGGGTCCCGGAGTGATTTCCATAGTTGTTGAACACCAAGGTGCGGTTATGTGTCGGTCATCAACACTCACATTTTTGGCGATTCTGGCCCGTTTCGTGGACTATTACTCACTGTTTTGGGGTCCGGGTGATTTCCACGATCAACGAACCCTAGGTGCGCGTTTACGTGTCGATCATCAACACTCGTAGTTTTGGCGATTCTGGCCCGTTTCATGGACTATTACTCACCGTTTTGGGGTCCAAGTGATTTCCATAGTTGTTGAACCCCAAGGTGCGCTTATGTGTCGATCATCAACACTCACAGTTTTGGCGACTATTTCTGGGGCCGGTTTCATGGACTATTACTCACCGTTTTGGGTCCCGATTTCATGGTGATTTCCATAGTTGTTGAACCCCAAGGTGCGCTTATGTGTCGGTCATCAACACTCACAGTTTTGGCGATTCTGGCCCGTTTCATGGACTATTACTCACCGTTTTGGGGTCCGGGTGATTTCCATAGTTGTTGAACCCCAAGGTGCGCTTATGTGTGGATCATCAACACTCACAGTTTTGGCGATTCTGCCCGTTTCATGGACTATTACTCACTGTTATGGGGTCCGGGTGATTTCCATAGTTGTTGAACCCCAAGGTGCGCTTATGTGTCGATCATCAACACTCACAGTTTTGGCCGATTCTGGCCCGTTTCATGGACTATTACTCACTTTTTTGGGGTCCGGGTGATTTCCACGATTAACGAACCCCAGGGTGCGTTTACGTGTCGGTCATCAACGCTCGGAGTTTTGGCGATTCTTGCCCGTTTCATGGACTATTACTCATCGTTTTGGGGTTCGGGTGATTTCCATAGTTGTTGAACCCCAAGATGCGCTTATGTGTCGGTCATCAACACTCACAGTTTTGGCGATTCTGGCCTGTTTCGTGAGAATATTACTCACTGTTTTGGGGTCCGGGTGATTTCCATAGTTGTTGAACACCAAGGTGCGGTTATGTGTCGGTCATCAACACTCACATTTTGGCGATTCTTGCCCGTTTCGTGGATTATTACTCATTGTTTTGGGGTCCGGGTGATTTCCACGATCAACGAACCCTAAGTGCGTTTACGTGTCGATTATCAACACTCGTAGTTTTGGCGATTCTGGCCCGTTTAGTGGACTATTACTCACCGTTTTGGGGTCCGAAGTGATTTCCATAGTTGTTGAACCCCAAGGTGCGCTTATGTGTCGATCATCAACACTCACAGTTTTGGCCAATTCTGGCGGTTTCATGGACTATTACTCACCGTTTTGGGGTCCGGGTGATTTCCATAGTTGTTGATCCCCAAGGTGCGCTTATGTGTGGATCATCAACACTCACAGTTTTGGCGATTCTGGCCCGTTTCATGGACTATTACTCACCGTTTTGGGGTCCGGGTGATTTCCATAGTTGTTGAACCCCAAGGTGCGCTTATGTGTCGATCATCAACACTCACAGTTTTGGCGATTCTGGCCCGTTTGGTGGACTATTACTCACCGTTTTGGGGTCCGGGTGATTTCCATAGTTGTTGAACCCCAAAGTGCGCTTATGTGTGGATCATCAACACTCACAGTTTTGGCGATTCTGCCCGTTTCATGGACTATTACTCACTGTTATGGGGTCCGGGTGATTTCCATAGTTGTTGAACCCCAAGGTGCGCTTATGTGTGGATCATCAACACTCACAGTTTTGGCGATTCTGGCCCGTTTCATGGACTATTACTCACTTTTTTGGGGTCCGGGTGATTTCCCGATTAACGAACCCAGGGTGCGTTTACGTGTCGGTCATCAACACTCGGAGTTTTGGCGA
Organism: Aegilops longissima; assembly: GCA_021605205.1. Lineage (NCBI taxonomy): Eukaryota > Viridiplantae > Streptophyta > Magnoliopsida > Poales > Poaceae > Aegilops > Aegilops longissima. Next base: position 43,607 of record JAHIAM010002657.1, read on the forward strand.
TTCTTGCCCGTTTCATGGACTATTACTCATCGTTTTGGGGTTCGGGTGATTTCCATAGTTGTTGAACCCCAAGATGCGCTTATGTGTCGGTCATCAACACTCACAGTTTTGGCGATTCTGGCCTGTTTCGTAGAATATTACTCATTGTTTTGGGGTCCGGGTGATTTCCATAGTTGTTGAACACCAAGGTGCGGTTATGTGTCGGTCATCAACACTCACATTTTGGCGATTCTTGCCCGTTTCGTGGATTATTACTCATTGTTTTGGGGTCCGGGTGATTTCCACGATCAACGAACCCTAGGTGCGTTTACGTGTCGATTATCAACACTCGTAGTTTTGGCGATTCTGGCCCGTTTCGTGGACTATTACTCACCGTTTTGGGGTCCGGTGATTTCCATAGTTGTTGAACCCCAAGGTGCGCTTATGTGTCGATCATCAACACTCACAGTTTTGGCCAATTCTGGCGGTTTCATGGACTATTACTCACCGTTTTGGGGTCCGGGTGATTTCCATAGTTGTTGATCCCCAAGGTGCGCTTTTGTGTGGATCATCAACACTCACAGTTTTGGCCGATTCTGGCCCGTTTCATGGACTATTACTCACCGTTTTGGGGTCCCGGAGTGATTTCCATAGTTGTTGATCCCCAAGGTGCGCTTATGTGTCGATCATCAACACTCGCAGTTTTGGCCGATTCTGGCCTGTTTCGTAGACTATTACTCACTTTTCTGGGGTCCCGGAGTGATTTCCATAGTTGTTGAACACCAAGGTGCGGTTATGTGTCGGTCATCAACACTCACATTTTTGGCGATTCTGGCCCGTTTCGTGGACTATTACTCACTGTTTTGGGGTCCCGAAGTGATTTCCACGATCAACGAACCCTAGGGTACGTTTACGTGTCGATTATCAACGCTCGTAGTTTTGGCCGATTCTGGCCCGTTTCATGGACTATTACTCACCGTTTTGGGGTCCCGAAGTGATTTCCATAGTTGTTGAACCCCAAGGTGCGCTTATGTGTCGATCATCAACACTCACAGTTTTAACCAATTCTGGCCGGTTTCATGGACTATTACTCACCGTTTTGGGGTCCCAGAGTGATTTCCATAGTTGTTGATCCCCAAGGTGCGCTTATGTGTGGATCATCAACACTCACAGTTTTGGCCGATTCTGGCCCGTTTCATGGACTATTACTCACTGTTTTGGGGTCCGGGTGATTTCCATAGTTGTTGAACCCCAAGGTGAGCTTATGTGTCGGTCATCAACACTCACAGTTTTGGCGATTCTGGCCCGTTTTGGACTATTACTCACTGTTTTGGGGTCCGGGTGATTTCCATAGTTGTTGAACCCCAAGGTGGACTCATCAACACTCACAGTTTTGGCGATTTTGCCCGTTTCATGGACTATTACTCACCGTTTTGGGGCCGGGTGATTTCCACGATTAACGAACCCAGGGTGCGCTATTTACGTGTCGGTCATCAACGCTCGGAGTTTTGGCTGATTCTTGCCCGTTTCATGGACTATTACTCATCGTTTTGGGGTTCGGGTGATTTCCATAGTTGTTGAACCCCAAGATGCGCTTATGTGTCGGTCATCAACACTCACAGTTTTGGCGATTCTGGCCTGTTTCGTGAGAATATTACTCACTGTTTTGGGGTCCGGGTGATTTCCATAGTTGTTGAACACCAAGGTGCGGTTATGTGTCGGTCATCAACACTCACATTTTGGCGATTCTTGCCCGTTTAGTGGATTATTACTCATTGTTTTGGGGTCCGGGTGATTTCCACGATCAACGAACCCCTAAGTGCGTTTACGTGTCGATTATCAACACTCGTAGTTTTGGCGATTCTGGCCCGTTTCGTGGACTATTACTCACCGTTTTGGGTCCCGGTGATTTCCATAGTTGTTGAACCCCAAGGTGCGCTTATGTGTCGATCATCAACACTCACAGTTTTGGCCAATTCTGGCCGGTTTCATGGACTATTACTCACCGTTTTGGGGTCCCGGAGTGATTTCCATAGTTGTTGATCCCCAAGGTGCGCTTATGTGTGGATCATCAACACTCACAGTTTTGGCCGATTCTGGCCCGTTTCATGGACTATTACTCACCGTTTTGGGGTCCGGGTGATTTCCATAGTTGTTGAACCCCAAGGTGCGCTTATGTGTCGATCATCAACACTCGCAGTTTTGGCCGATTCTGTCCAGTTTGGTGGACTATTACTCACCGTTTTGGGGTCCGGGTGATTTCCATAGTTGTTGAACCCCAAGGTGCGCTTATGTGTGGATCATCAACACTCACAGTTTTGGCGATTCTGGCCCGTTTCATGGACTATTACTCACTGTTATGGGGTCCGGGTGATTTCCATAGTTGTTGAACCCCAAGGTGCGCTTATGTGTGGATCATCAACACTCACAGTTTTGGCGATTCTGGCCCGTTTCATGGACTATTACTCACTTTTTGGGGTCCGGGTGATTTCCACGATTAACGAACCCAGGGTGCGTTTACGTGTCGGTCATCAACACTCGGAGTTTTGGCGATTCTTGCCCGTTTCATGGACTATTACTCATCGTTTTGGGGTTCGGGTGATTTCCATAGTTGTTGAACCCCAAGATGCGCTTATGTGTCGGTCATCAACACTCACAGTTTTGGCGATTCTGGCCTGTTTCGTGGAATATTACTCATTGTTTTGGGGTCCGGGTGATTTCCATAGTTGTTGAACACCAAGGTGCGGTTATGTGTCGGTCATCAACACTCACATTTTGGCGATTCTTGCCCGTTTCGTGGACTATTACTCATTGTTTTGGGGTCCGGGTGATTTCCACGATCAACGAACCCTAAGGTGCGTTTACGTGTCGATTATCAACACTCGTAGTTTTGGCGATTCTGGCCCGTTTCGTGGACTATTACTCACCGTTTTGGGGTCCCGGTGATTTCCATAGTTGTTGAACCCCAAGGTGCGCTTATGTGTCGATCATCAACACTCACAGTTTTGGCGATTCTGGCCGGTTTCATGGACTATTACTCACCGTTTTGGGGTCCCGGGTGATTTCCATAGTTGTTGAACCCCAAGGTGCGCTTTTGTGTGGATCATCAACACTCACAGTTTTGGCGATTCTGGCCCGTTTCATGTACTATTACTCACCGTTTTGGGGTCCGGGTGATTTCCATAGTTGTTGATCCCCAAGGTGCGCCTATGTGTCGATCATCAACACTCACAGTTTTGGCGATTCTGGCCTGTTTCGTGGACTATTACTCACTTTTGGGGTCCGGGTGATTTCCATAGTTGTTGAACACCAAGGTGCGGTTATGTGTCGGTCATCAACACTCACATTTTTGGCGATTCTGGCCGTTTCGTGGACTATTACTCACTGTTTTGGGGTCCGGGTGATTTCCACGTTGTTGAACCCAAGGTGCGTTTATGTGTCGATCATCAACACTCTCGTAGTTTTGGCGATTCTGGCCCGTTTCATGGACTATTACTCACCGTTTTTTTGGGGTCCGGTGATTTCCATAGTTGTTGAACCCCAAGGTGCGCTTATGTGTCGATCATCAACACTCACAGTTTTAACCGATTCTGGCCCGTTTCATGGACTATTACTCACCGTTTTGGGGTCCCGGAGTGATTTCCATAGTTGTTGAACCCCAAGGTGCGCTTATGTGTCGATCATCAACACTCACAGTTTTGGCCGATTCTGGCCCGTTTCATGGACTATTACTCACCGTTTTGGGGTCCGGGTGATTTCCATAGTTGTTGAACCCCAAGGTGCGCTTATGTGTCGGTCATCAACACTCACAGTTTTGGCTGATTCTGGCCCGTTTCATGGACTATTACTCACTGTTTTGGGGTCCGGGTGATTTCCATAGTTGTTGAACCCCAAGGTGCGCTTATGTGTCGGTCATCAACACTCACAGTTTTGGCGATTCTGCCCGTTTCGTGGACTATTACTCACTGTTTTGGGGTCCGGGTGATTTCCACGATTAACGGAGGTGCGTTACGTGTCGGTCATGAGTTTTGGCGATTCTTGCCCGTTTCATGGACTATTACTCATCGTTTTGGGGTTCCGGGTGATTTCCATAGTTGTTGAACCCCAAGATGCGCTTATGTGTCGGTCATCAACACTCACAGTTTTGGCGATTCTGGCCTGTTTCGTGAGACTATTACTCACTGTTTTGGGGTCCGGGTGATTTCCATAGTTGTTGAACACCAAGGTGCGGTTATGTGTCGGTCATCAACACTCACATTTTGGCGATTCTTGCCCGTTTAGTGGATTATTACTCATTGTTTTGGGGTCCGGGTGATTTCCACGATCAGCGAACCCTAGGGTGCGTTTACGTGTCGATTATCAACACTCGTAGTTTTGGCGATTCTGGCCCGTTTCGTGGACTATTACTCACCGTTTTGGGGTCCCGGTGATTTCCATAGTTGTTGAACCCCAAGGTGCGCTTATGTGTCGATCATCAACACTCACAGTTTTGGCCGATTCTGGCGGTTTCATGGACTATTACTCACCGTTTTGGGGTCCGGGTGATTTCCATAGTTGTTGAACCCCAAGGTGCGCTTATGTGTGGATCATCAACACTCACAGTTTTGGCGATTCTGGCCCGTTTCATGGACTATTACTCACCGTTTTGGGGTCCGGGTGATTTCCATAGTTGTTGAACCCCAAGGTGCGCTTATGTGTCGATCATCAACACTCACAGTTTTGGCGATTCTGTCCGTTTGGTGGACTATTACTCACCGTTTTGGGGTCCGGGTGATTTCCATAGTTGTTGAACCCCAAGGTGCGCTTATGTGTGGATCATCAACACTCACAGTTTTGGCGATTCTGCCCGTTTCATGGACTATTACTCACTGTTATGGGGTCCGGGTGATTTCCATAGTTGTTGAACCCCAAGGTGCGCTTATGTGTGGATCATCAACACTCACAGTTTTGGCGATTCTGGCCCGTTTCATGGACTATTACTCACTTTTTGGGGTCCGGGTGATTTCCACGATTAACGAACCCAGGGTGCGTTTACGTGTCGGTCATCAACACTCGGAGTTTTGGCGATTCTTGCCCGTTTCATGGACTATTACTCATCGTTTTGGGGTTCGGGTGATTTCCATAGTTGTTGAACCCCAAGATGCGCTTATGTGTCGGTCATCAACACTCACAGTTTTGGCGATTCTGGCCTGTTTCGTAGAATATTACTCATTGTTTTGGGGTCCGGGTGATTTCCATAGTTGTTGAACACCAAGGTGCGGTTATGTGTCGGTCATCAACACTCACATTTTGGCGATTCTTGCCCGTTTCGTGGATTATTACTCATTGTTTTGGGGTCCGGGTGATTTCCACGATCAACGAACCCTAAGGTGCGTTTACGTGTCGATTATCAACACTCGTAGTTTTGGCGATTCTGGCCCGTTTCGTGGACTATTACTCACCGTTTTGGGGTCCCGGTGATTTCCATAGTTGTTGAACCCCAAGGTGCGCTTATGTGTCGATCATCAACACTCACAGTTTTGGCCGATTCTGGCCGGTTTCATGGACTATTACTCACCGTTTTGGGGTCCCGGAGTGATTTCCATAGTTGTTGATCCCCAAGGTGCGCTTATGTGTGGATCATCAACACTCACAGTTTTGGCCGATTCTGGCCCGTTTCATGGACTATTACTCACCGTTTTGGGGTCCGGGTGATTTCCATAGTTGTTGATCCCCAAGGTGCGCTTATGTGTCGATCATCAACACTCGCAGTTTTGGCCGATTCTGGCCTGTTTCGTAGACTATTACTCACTTTTCTGGGGTCCCGGAGTGATTTCCATAGTTGTTGAACACCAAGGTGCGGTTATGTGTCGGTCATCAACACTCACATTTTTGGCGATTCTGGCCCGTTTAGTGGACTATTACTCACTGTTTTGGGGTCCGGGTGATTTCCACGATCAACGAACCCTAAGGTGCGTTTACGTGTCGATTATCAACACTCGTAGTTTTGGCGATTCTGGCCCGTTTCATGGACTATTACTCACCGTTTTGGGGTCCCGGTGATTTCCATAGTTGTTGAACCCCAAGGTGCGCTTATGTGTCGATCATCAACACTCACAGTTTAACCAATTCTGGCGGTTTCATGGACTATTACTCACCGTTTTGGGGTCCGGGTGATTTCCATAGTTGTTGAACCCCAAGGTGCGCTTATGTGTGGATCATCAACACTCACTCAGTTTTGGCGATTCTGGCCCGTTTCATGGACTATTACTCACTGTTATGGGGTCCGGGTGATTTCCATAGTTGTTGAACCCAAGGTGAGCTTATGTGTCGGTCATCAACACTCACAGTTTTGGCCGATTCTGTCCCGTTTCGTGGACTATTACTCACTATTTAGGGGCCCCGGAGTGATTTCCACGATTAACGAACCCTGGGGTGCGTTTACGTGTCGGTCATCAACGCTCGGAGTTTTGGCTGATTCTTGCCCGTTTCATGGACTATTACTCATCGTTTTGGGGTTCCGGAGTGATTTCCATAGTTGTCGAACCCCAAGATGCGCTTATGTGTCGGTCATCAACACTCACAGTTTTGGCCGATTCTGGCCTGTTTCGTAGAATATTACTCACTGTTCTGGGGTCCGGGTGATTTCCATAGTTGTTGAACACCAAGGTGCGGTTATGTGTCGGTCATCAACTCTCACATTTTTGGCCGATTCTTGCCCGTTTCGTGGATTATTACTCATTGTTTTGGGGTCCCGGAGTGATTTCCACGATCAACGAACCCTAGGTGCGTTTACGTGTCGATTATCAACACTCGTAGTTTTGGCGATTCTGGCCCGTTTCGTGGACTATTACTCACCGTTTTGGGGTCCCAAGTGATTTCCATAGTTGTTGAACCCCAAGGTGCGCTTATGTGTCGATCATCAACACTCACAGTTTTGGCCGATTCTGGCGGTTTCATGGACTATTACTCACCGTTTTGGGGTCCGGGTGATTTCCATAGTTGTTGATCCCCAAGGTGCGCTTATGTGTGGATCATCAACACTCACAGTTTTGGCGATTCTGGCCCGTTTCATGGACTATTACTCACTGTTTTGGGGTCCGGGTGATTTCCATAGTTGTTGAACCCCAAGGTGAGCTTATGTGTCGGTCATCAACACTCACAGTTTTGGCGATTCTGCCCGTTTGGTGGACTATTACTCACCGTTTTGGGGTCCGGGTGATTTCCATAGTTGTTGAACCCCAAGGTGCGCTTATGTGGATCATCAACACTCACAGTTTTGGCGATTCTGGCCCGTTTCATGGACTATTACTCACTGTTATGGGGTCCGGGTGATTTCCATAGTTGTTGAACCCCAAGGTGCGCTTATGTGTGGATCATCAACACTCACAGTTTTGGCGATTCTGGCCCGTTTCATGGACTATTACTCACTATTTTGGGGTCCCAGAGTGATTTCCACGATTGACGAACCCCAAGGTGCGCTTACGTGTCGGTCATCAACACTCGTAGTTTTGGCGATTCTGGCCCGTTTCATGGACTATTACTCACTGTTTTGGGGTTCGGGTGATTTCCATAGTTGTTGAACCCCAAGATGCGCTTATGTGTCGGTCATCAACACTCACAGTTTTGGCGATTCTGGCCTGTTTCGTGGACTATTACTCATTGTTTTGGGGTCCGGGTGATTTCCATAGTTGTTGAACACCAAGGTGCGGTTATGTGTCGGTCATCAACACTCACATTTTGGCGATTCTTGCCCGTTTCGTGGACTATTACTCATTGTTTTGGGGTCCGGGTGATTTCCACGATCAACGAACCCTAGGGTGCGTTTACGTGTCGATTATCAACACTCGTAGTTTTGGCGATTCTGGCCCGTTTCATGGACTATTACTCACCGTTTTGGGGTCCGGGTGATTTCCATAGTTGTTGAACCCCAAGGTGCGCTTATGTGTCGATCATCAACACTCACAGTTTTGGCCGATTCTGGCCGTTTCATGGACTATTACTCACCGTTTTGGGGTCCGGGTGATTTCCATAGTTGTTGAACCCCAAGGTGCGCTTATGTGTTCGATCATCAACACTCACAGTTTTGGCGATTCTGGCCCGTTTCATGGACTATTACTCACCGTTTTGGGGTCCGGGTGATTTCCATAGTTGTTGATCCCCAAGGTGCGCTTATGTGTCGATCATCAACACTCGCAGTTTTTGGCGATTCTGGCCTGTTTCGTAGACTATTACTCACTTTTCTGGGGTCCCGGAGTGATTTCCATAGTTGTTGAACACCAAGGTGCGGTTATGTGTCGGTCATCAACACTCACATTTTGGCGATTCTGGCCCGTTTCGTGGACTATTACTCACTGTTTTGGGGTCCGGGTGATTTCCACGATTGTTGAACCCCAAGGTGCGTTTACGTGTCGATCATCAACACTCGTAGTTTTGGCGATTCTGGCCCGTTTCATGGACTATTACTCACCGTTTTGGGGTCCGGTGATTTCCATAGTTGTTGAACCCCAAGGTGCGCTTATGTGTCGATCATCAACACTCACAGTTTTAACCAATTCTGGCGGTTTCATGGACTATTACTCACCGTTTTGGGGTCCGGGTGATTTCCATAGTTGTTGAACCCCAAGGTGCGCTTATGTGTGGATCATCAACACTCACAGTTTTGGCGATTCTGGCCCGTTTCATGGACTATTACTCACTGTTATGGGGTCCGGGTGATTTCCATAGTTGTTGAACCCAAGGTGAGCTTATGTGTCGGTCATCAACACTCACAGTTTTGGCGATTCTGTCCCGTTTCGTGGACTATTACTCACTATTTAGGGTCCGGGTGATTTCCACGATTAACGAACCCCAAGGTGCGTTTACGTGTCGGTCATCAACGCTCGGAGTTTTGGCGATTCTTGCCCGTTTCATGGACTATTACTCATCGTTTTGGGGTTCGGGTGATTTCCATAGTTGTTGAACCCCAAGATGCGCTTATGTGTCGGTCATCAACACTCACAGTTTTGGCGATTCTGGCCTGTTTCGTAGAATATTACTCACTGTTTTGGGGTCCGGGTGATTTCCATAGTTGTTGAACACCAAGGTGCGGTTATGTGTCGGTCATCAACACTCACATTTTGGCGATTCTTGCCGTTTCGTGGACTATTACTCATTGTTTTGGGGTCCGGGTGATTTCCACGATCAACGAACCCTAGGTGCGTTTACGTGTCGATTATCAACACTCGTAGTTTTGGCGATTCTGGCCCGTTTCGTGGACTATTACTCACCGTTTTGGGGTCCGGGTGATTTCCATAGTTGTTGAACCCCAAGGTGCGCTTATGTGTCGATCATCAACACTCACAGTTTTGGCCAATTCTGGCGGTTTCATGGACTATTACTCACCGTTTTGGGGTCCGGGTGATTTCCATAGTTGTTGAACCCCAAGGTGCGCTTATGTGTGGATCATCAACACTCACAGTTTTGGCGATTCTGGCCCGTTTCATGGACTATTACTCACTGTTTTGGGGTCCGGGTGATTTCCATAGTTGTTGAACCCCAAGGTGAGCTTATGTGTCGGTCATCAACACTCACAGTTTTGGCGATTCTGTCCAGTTTGGTGGACTATTACTCACCGTTTTGGGGTCCGGGTGATTTCCATAGTTGTTGAACCCCAAGGTGCGCTTATGTGTGGATCATCAACACTCACAGTTTTGGCGATTCTGGCCCGTTTCATGGACTATTACTCACTGTTTTGGGGTCCGGGTGATTTCCATAGTTGTTGAACCCCAAGGTGCGCTTATGTGTCGATCATCAACACTCACAGTTTTGGCGATTCTGGCCCGTTTCATGGACTATTACTCACTTTTGGGGTCCGGGTGATTTCCACGATTAACGAACCCAGGGTGCGTTTACGTGTCGGTCATCAACACTCGGAGTTTTGGCGATTCTTGCCCGTTTCATGGACTATTACTCATCGTTTTGGGGTTCGGGTGATTTCCATAGTTGTTGAACCCCAAGATGCGCTTATGTGTCGGTCATCAACACTCACAGTTTTGGCGATTCTGGCCTGTTTCGTGGACTATTACTCACTGTTTTGGGGTCCGGGTGATTTCCATAGTTGTTGAACACCAAGGTGCGGTTATGTGTCGGTCATCAACACTCACATTTTGGCGATTCTGGCCCGTTTCGTGGACTATTACTCATTGTTTTGGGGTCCGGGTGATTTCCACGATGTTGAACCCTAAGGTGCGTTTACGTGTCGATTATCAACACTCGTAGTTTTGGCGATTCTGGCCCGTTTCATGGACTATTACTCACCGTTTTGGGGTCCGGGTGATTTCCATAGTTGTTGAACCCCAAGGTGCGCTTATGTGTCGATCATCAACACTCACAGTTTTGGCGATTCTGGCGGTTTCATGGACTATTACTCACCGTTTTGGGGTCCGGGTGATTTCCATAGTTGTTGAACCCCAAGGTGCGCTTATGTGTGGATCATCAACACTCACAGTTTTGGCGATTCTGGCCCGTTTCATGGACTATTACTCACTGTTTTGGGGTCCGGGTGATTTCCATAGTTGTTGAACCCCAAGGTGAGCTTATGTGTCGGTCATCAACACTCACAGTTTTGGCGATTCTGGCCCGTTTCGTGGACTATTACTCACTATTTTGGGGTCCGGGTGATTTCCACGATTGTTGAACCCCAGGGTGCGTTTACGTGTCGGTCATCAACGCTCGGAGTTTTGGCGATTCTTGCCCGTTTCATGGACTATTACTCATCGTTTTGGGGTTCCGGGTGATTTCCATAGTTGTGAACCCCAAGATGCGCTTATGTGTCGGTCATCAACACTCACAGTTTTGGCGATTCTGGCCTGTTTCGTGGACTATTACTCACTGTTTTGGGGTCCGGGTGATTTCCATAGTTGTTGAACACCAAGGTGCGGTTATGTGTCGGTCATCAACACTCACATTTTTGGCGATTCTGGCCCGTTTCGTGGACTATTACTCATTGTTTTGGGGTCCGGGTGATTTCCGATCAACGAACCCTAAGGTGCGTTTACGTGTCGGTCATCAACACTTGTAGTTTTGGCGATTCTGGCCCGTTTCATGGACTATTACTCACCGTTTTGGGGTCCCGGTGATTTCCATAGTTGTTGAACCCCAAGGTGCGCTTATGTGTCGATCATCAACACTCACAGTTTTGGCGATTCTGGCGGTTTCATGGACTATTACTCACCGTTTTGGGGTCCGGGTGATTTCCATAGTTGTTGAACCCCAAGGTGCGCTTATGTGTGGATCATCAACACTCACAGTTTTGGCGATTCTGGCCCGTTTCATGGACTATTACTCACTGTTTTGGGGTCCGGGTGATTTCCATAGTTGTTGAACCCCAAGGTGAGCTTATGTGTCGGTCATCAACACTCACAGTTTTGGCGATTCTGTCCCGTTTCGTGGACTATTACTCACTATTTTGGGGTCCCGGGTGATTTCCACGATTGTTGAACCCCAAGGTGCGCTTACGTGTCGGTCATCAACACTCACAGTTTTGGCGATTCTTGCCCGTTTCATGGACTATTACTCATCGTTTTGGGGTCCGGGTGATTTCCATAGTTGTTGAACCCCAAGATGCGCTTATGTGTCGGTCATCAACACTCACAGTTTTGGCGATTCTGGCCCGTTTCATGGACTATTACTCACTGTTTTGGGGTCCGGGTGATTTCCATAGTTGTTGAACACCAAGGTGCGGTTATGTGTCGGTCATCAACACTCACATTTTGGCGATTCTTGCCCGTTTCGTGGATTATTACTCATTGTTTTGGGGTCCGGGTGATTTCCACGATCAGCGAACCCTAGAGTGCGTTTACGTGTCGATCATCAACACTTTCGTAGTTTTGGCGATTCTGGCCCGTTTAGTGGACTATTACTCACCGTTTTGGGGTCCCGGTGATTTCCATAGTTGTTGAACCCCAAGGTGCGCTTATGTGTCGATCATCAACACTCACAGTTTTGGCGATTCTGGCGGTTTCATGGACTATTACTCACCGTTTTGGGGTCCGGGTGATTTCCATAGTTGTTGAACCCCAAGGTGCGCTTATGTGTGGATCATCAACACTCACAGTTTTGGCGATTCTGGCCCGTTTCATGGACTATTACTCACCGTTTTGGGGTCCCGGGTGATTTCCATAGTTGTTGAACCCCAAGGTGCGCTTATGTGTCGGTCATCAACACTCACAGTTTTGGCGATTCTGCCCGTTTCGTGGACTATTACTCACCGTTTTGGGGTCCGGGTGATTTCCATAGTTGTTGAACCCCAAGGTGCGCTTATGTGTGGATCATCAACACTCACAGTTTTGGCGATTCTGGCCCGTTTCATGGACTATTACTCACTGTTTTGGGGTCCGGGTGATTTCCATAGTTGTTGAACCCCAAGGTGCGCTTATGTGTCGATCATCAACACTCACAGTTTTGGCGATTCTGGCCCGTTTCATGGACTATTACTCACCGTTTTGGGGTCCGGGTGATTTCCACGATTGTTGAACCCCAAGGTGCGTTTATGTGTCGGTCATCAACACTCACAGTTTTGGCGATTCTTGCCCGTTTCATGGACTATTACTCACCGTTTTGGGGGTCCGGGTGATTTCCATAGTTGTTGAACCCCAAGATGCGCTTATGTGTCGGTCATCAACACTCACAGTTTTGTCTGATTCTGGCCCGTTTCATGGACTATTACTCATTGTTTTGGGGTCCCGGGTGATTTCCATAGTTGTTGAACACCAAGGTGCGGTTATGTGTCGGTCATCAACACTCACATTTTGGCGATTCTGCCCGTTTCATGGACTATTATTCACTGTTTTGGGGTCCGAGTGATTTCCACGATCAACGAACCCTAGGTGCGTTTACGTGTCGGTCATCAACACTCGCAGTTTTGGCCGATTCTGGCCCGTTTCATGGACTATTACTCACTGTTTTGGGGTCCCGGAGTGATTTCCATAGTTGTTGAACCCCAAGGTGCGCTTATGTGTCGGTCATCAACACTCACAGTTTTGGCCGATTCTGGCCCGTTTCATGGACTATTACTAACCGTTTTGGGGTCCGGGTGATTTCCATAGTTGTTGAACCCCAAGGTGCGCTTATGTGTCGATCATCAACACTCGCAGTTTTGGCCGATCCTGGCCCATTTCATGGACTATTACTCACTGTTTTGGGGTCCCGGAGTGATTTCCATAACTGTTGAACCCCAAGGTGCGCTTATGTGTCGGTCATCAACACTCACAGTTTTGGCTGATTCTGGCCCGTTTCGTGGACTATTACTCACTGTTTTGGGGTCCCAGAGTGATTTCCATAGTTCTTGAACCCCAAGATGCGCTTATGTGTCAGTCATCAACACTCACAGTTTTGGCCGATTCTGGCCCGTTTCGTGGACTATTACTCACTGTTTTGGGGTCCCGAAGTGATTTCCACGATCAACGAACCCTAAGTGCGTTTCGTGTCGATTATCAACACTCGTAGTTTTGGCCGATTCTGGCCCGTTTCATGGACTATTACTCACCGTTTTGGGGTCCCGAAGTGATTTCCATAGTTGTTGAACCCCAAGGTGCGCTTATGTGTCGATCATCAACACTCACAGTTTTGGCCAATTCTGGCCGGTTTCATGGACTATTACTCACCGTTTTGGGGTCCCGGAGTGATTTCCATAGTTGTTGATCCCCAAGGTGCGCTTATGTGTGGATCATCAACACTCACAGTTTTGGCCGATTCTGGCCCGTTTCATGGACTATTACTCACTGTTATGGGGTCCCGGAGTGATTTCCATAGTTGTTGAACCCCAAGGTGAGCTTATGTGTCGGTCATCAACACTCACAGTTTTGGCCGATTCTGTCCCGTTTCGTGGACTATTACTCACTATTTAGGGGCCCGGGTGATTTCCACGATTAACGAACCACAGGGTGCGTTTACGTGTCGGTCATCAACACTCGGAGTTTTGGCGATTCTTGCCCGTTTCATGGACTATTACTCATCGTTTTGGGGTTCGGGTGATTTCCATAGTTGTTGAACCCCAAGATGCGCTTATGTGTCGGTCATCAACACTCACAGTTTTGGCGATTCTGGCCTGTTTCGTGAATATTACTCACTGTTTTGGGGTCCGGGTGATTTCCATAGTTGTTGAACACCAAGGTGCGGTTATGTGTCGGTCATCAACACTCACATTTTGGCGATTCTTGCCCGTTTCGTGGACTATTACTCATTGTTTTGGGGTCCGGGTGATTTCCACGATCAACGAACCCTAGGTGCGTTTACGTGTCGATTATCAACACTCGTAGTTTTGGCGATTCTGGCCCGTTTCGTGGACTATTACTCACCGTTTTGGGGTCCGGTGATTTCCATAGTTGTTGAACCCCAAGGTGCGCTTATGTGTCGATCATCAACACTCACAGTTTTGGCGATTCTGGCGCGTTTCATGGACTATTACTCACCGTTTTGGGGTCCGGGTGATTTCCATAGTTGTTGAACCCCAAGGTGCGCTTATGTGTGGATCATCAACACTCACAGTTTTGGCGATTCTGGCCCGTTTCATGGACTATTACTCACCGTTTTGGGGTCCGGGTGATTTCCATAGTTGTTGAACCCCAAGGTGCGCTTATGTGTCGGTCATCAACACTCACAGTTTTGGCGATTCTGCCCGTTTGGTGGACTATTACTCACCGTTTTGGGGTCCGGGTGATTTCCATAGTTGTTGAACCCCAAGGTGCGCTTATGTGTGGATCATCAACACTCACAGTTTTGGCGATTCTGGCCCGTTTCATGGACTATTACTCACTGTTTTGGGGTCCGGGTGATTTCCATAGTTGTCGAACCCCAAGGTGCGCTTACGTGTCGGTCATCAACACTCATAGTTTTGGCCGATTCTGGCCCGTTTTATGGACTATTACTCACTGTCTTGGGGTCTCGAAGTGATTTCCACGATTCACGAACCAAAAGATGCGCTTACATGTCGGTCATCAACACTCGCAGTTTTGGCCGATTCTGGCCCGTTTTATGGACTATTACTCACTGTTTTGGGGTTCGGGTGATTTCCATAGTTGTTGAACCCAAGATGCGCTTATGTGTCGGTCATCAACACTCACAGTTTTGGCGATTCTGGCCCGTTTCGTGGACTATTACTCATTGTTTTGGGGTCCGGGTGATTTCCATAGTTGTTGAACCCCAAGGTGCGGTTATGTGTCGGTCATCAACACTCACATTTTGGCGATTCTGGCCCGTTTCGTGGACTATTACTCATTGTTTTGGGGTCCGGGTGATTTCCACGATTGTTGAACCCTAGGTGCGCTTACGTGTCGATCATCAACACTCGTAGTTTTGGCGATTCTGGCCCGTTTCATGGACTATTACTCACCGTTTTGGGGTCCGGGTGATTTCCATAGTTGTTGAACCCCAAGGTGCGCTTATGTGTCGATCATCAACACTCACAGTTTTGGCGATTCTGCCCGTTTCATGGACTATTACTCACCGTTTTGGGGTCCGGGTGATTTCCATAGTTGTTGAACCCCAAGGTGCGCTTATGTGTGGATCATCAACACTCACAGTTTTGGCGATTCTGGCCCGTTTCATGGACTATTACTCACCGTTTTGGGGTCCGGGTGATTTCCATAGTTGTTGAACCCCAAGGTGCGCTTATGTGTCGGTCATCAACACTCACAGTTTTGGCGATTCTGGCCTGTTTCGTGGACTATTACTCACCGTTTTGGGGTCCGGGTGATTTCCATAGTTGTTGAACACCAAGGTGCGGTTATGTGTCGGTCATCAACACTCACATTTTTTTGGCGATTCTGGCCCGTTTCGTGGACTATTACTCACTGTTTTGGGGTCCCGGGGTGATTTCCACGATTGATGAACCCCAAGGTGCGCTTACGTGTCGATCATCAACACTCACGGTTTTGGCTGATTCTGGCCCGTTTCGTGGACTATTACTCACCGTTTTGGGGTCCCGGTGATTTCCATAGTTGTTGAACCCCAAGGTGCGCTTATGTGTCGATCATCAACACTCACAGTTTTGGCGATTCTGGCGGTTTCATGGACTATTACTCACCGTTTTGGGGTCCGGGTGATTTCCATAGTTGTTGAACCCCAAGGTGCGCTTATGTGTGGATCATCAACACTCACAGTTTTGGCGATTCTGGCCCGTTTCATGGACTATTACTCACTGTTTTGGGGTCCGGGTGATTTCCATAGTTGTTGAACCCCAAGGTGAGCTTATGTGTCGGTCATCAACACTCACAGTTTTGGCGATTCTGTCCCGTTTCGTGGACTATTACTCACTATTTGGGGGTCCCGGGTGATTTCCACGATTGTTGAACCCCAAGGTGCGTTTACGTGTCGGTCATCAACGCTCGGAGTTTTGGCGATTCTTGCCCGTTTCATGGACTATTACTCATCGTTTTGGGGTTCGGGTGATTTCCATAGTTGTTGAACCCCAAGATGCGCTTATGTGTCGGTCATCAACACTCACAGTTTTGGCGATTCTGGCCTGTTTCGTGGACTATTACTCACTGTTTTGGGGTCCGGGTGATTTCCATAGTTGTTGAACACCAAGGTGCGGTTATGTGTCGGTCATCAACACTCACATTTTGGCGATTCTTGCCCGTTTCGTGGACTATTACTCATTGTTTTGGGGTCCGGGTGATTTCCACGATCAACGAACCCTAAGGTGCGTTTACGTGTCGATTATCAACACTCGTAGTTTTGGCGATTCTGGCCCGTTTCGTGGACTATTACTCACCGTTTTGGGGTCCAAGTGATTTCCATAGTTGTTGAACCCCAAGGTGCGCTTATGTGTCGATCATCAACACTCACAGTTTTGGCGATTCTGGCCGGTTTCATGGACTATTACTCACCGTTTTGGGGTCCGGGTGATTTCCATAGTTGTTGAACCCCAAGGTGCGCTTATGTGTGGATCATCAACACTCACAGTTTTGGCGATTCTGGCCCGTTTCATGGACTATTACTCACCGTTTTGGGGTCCGGGTGATTTCCATAGTTGTTGAACCCCAAGGTGCGCTCATCAACACTGTGTCGGTCATCAACACTCACAGTTTTGGCGATTCTGCGATTCCCGTTTCGTGGACTATTACTCACCGTTTTGGGGTCCCGGGTGATTTCCATAGTTGTTGAACCCCAAGGTGCGCTTATGTGTCGGTCATCAACACTCACAGTTTTGGCGATTCTGGCCCGTTTCATGGACTATTACTCACCGTTTTGGGGTCCGGGTGATTTCCATAGTTGTTGAACCCCAAGGTGCGCTTATGTGTCGGTCATCAACACTCACACTTTTGGCGATTCTGGCCCGTTTCATGGACTATTACTCACTGTTTTGGGGTCCCGGGGTGATTTCCACGATTGTTGAACCCCAGGGTGCGTTTACGTGTCGGTCATCAACACCCGCAGTTTTGGCGATTCTGGCCCGTTTCATGGACTATTACTCATCGTTTTGGGGTTCGGGTGATTTCCATAGTTGTTGAACCCCAAGATGCGCTTATGTGTCGGTCATCAACACTCACAGTTTTGGCGATTCTGGCCCGTTTCGTGGACTATTACTCACTGTTTTGGGGTCCGGGTGATTTCCATAGTTGTTGAACACCAAGGTGCGGTTATGTGTCGGTCATCAACACTCACATTTTGGCGATTCTGGCCCGTTTCGTGGACTATTACTCATTGTTTTGGGGTCCGGGTGATTTCCACGATTGTTGAACCCTAAGGTGCGTTTACGTGTCGATTATCAACACTCGTAGTTTTGGCGATTCTGGCCCGTTTCATGGACTATTACTCACCGTTTTGGGGTCCCGGGTGATTTCCATAGTTGTTGAACCCCAAGGTGCGCTTATGTGTCGATCATCAACACTCACAGTTTTGGCGATTCTGCCCGTTTCATGGACTATTACTCACCGTTTTGGGGTCCGGGTGATTTCCATAGTTGTTGAACCCCAAGGTGCGCTTATGTGTCGATCATCAACACTCACAGTTTTGGCGATTCTGGCCCGTTTCATGGACTATTACTCACCGTTTTGGGGTCCGGGTGATTTCCATAGTTGTTGAACCCCAAGGTGCGCTTATGTGTCGGTCATCAACACTCATAGTTTTGGCGATTCTGGCCCGTTTCATGGACTATTACTCACCGTTTTGGGGTCCCGGGTGATTTCCATAGTTGTTGAACCCCAAGGTGCACTTATGTGTCGGTCATCAACACTCACAGTTTTGGCGATTCTGGCCCGTTTCATGGACTATTACTCACCGTTTTGGGGTCCGGGTGATTTCCATAGTTGTTGAACCCCAAGGTGCGCTTATGTGTCGGTCATCAACACTCACAGTTTTGGCGATTCTGGCCCGTTTCATGGACTATTACTCACCGTTTTGGGGGTCGGGTGATTTCCATAGTTGTTGAACCCCAAGGTGCGCTTATGTGTCGGTCATCAACACTCACAGTTTTGGCGATTCTGGCCCGTTTCATGGACTATTACTCACTGTTTTGGGGTCCGGGTGATTTCCATAGTTGTTGAACCCCAAGGTGCGCTTATGTGTCGGTCATCAACACTCACAGTTTTGGCGATTCTGGCCCGTTTCATGGACTATTACTCATTGTTTTGGGGTCGGGTGATTTCCATAGTTGTTGAACCCCAAGGTGCGCTTATGTGTCGGTCATCAACACTCACAGTTTTGGCGATTCTGGCCCGTTTCGTGGACTATTACTCACCGTTTTGGGGTCCGGGTGATTTCCATAGTTGTTGAACCCCAAGGTGCGCTTATGTGTCGATCATCAACACTCACAGTTTTGGCGATTCTGGCCCGTTTCATGGACTATTACTCACCGTTTTGGGGTCCGGGTGATTTCCATAGTTGTTGAACCCCAAGGTGCGCTTATGTGTCGATCATCAACACTCACAGTTTTGGCGATTCTGGCCCGTTTCATGGACTATTACTCACCGTTTTGGGGTCCGGGTGATTTCCATAGTTGTTGAACCCCAAGGTGCGCTTATGTGTCGGTCATCAACACTCACAGTTTTGGCGATTCTGGCCCGTTTCATGGACTATTACTCACCGTTTTGGGGTCCGGGTGATTTCCATAGTTGTTGAACCCCAAGGTGCGCTTATGTGTGGATCATCAACACTCACAGTTTTGGCGATTCTGGCCCGTTTCATGGACTATTACTCACTGTTTTGGGGTCCGGGTGATTTCCATAGTTGTTGAACCCCAAGGTGCCTTATGTGTCGGTCATCAACACTCGCAGTTTTTGGCCGATTCTGGCCCGTTTCATGGACTATTACTCACTGTTTTGGGGGTCCTGAAGTGATTTCCACGATTAACGAACACCAGGGTGCGTTTACGTGTCGGTCATCAACACTCGTAGTTTTGGCCGATTCTGACCCGTTTCATGGACTATTACTCACCGTTTTGGGGTTCGGGTGAGTGATTTCCATAGTTGTTGAACCCCAAGATGCGCTTATGTGTCGGTCATCAACACTCACAGTTTTGGCGATTCTGGCCTGTTTCGTGGACTATTACTCATTGTTTTGGGGTCCGGGTGATTTCCATAGTTGTTGAACACCAAGGTGCGGTTATGTGTCGGTCATCAACACTCACATTTTGGCGATTCTTGCCCGTTTCGTGGACTATTACTCATTGTTTTGGGGTCCGGGTGATTTCCACGAGTTGCGAACCCTAGGTGCGTTTACGTGTCGATCATCAACACTCGTAGTTTTGGCGATTCTGGCCCGTTTCATGGACTATTACTCACCGTTTTGGGGTCCGGTGATTTCCATAGTTGTTGAACCCCAAGGTGCGCTTATGTGTCGATCATCAACACTCACAGTTTTGGCGATTCTGGCCGTTTCATGGACTATTACTCACCGTTTTGGGGTCCGGGTGATTTCCATAGTTGTTGAACCCCAAGGTGCGCTTATGTGTGGATCATCAACACTCACAGTTTTGGCGATTCTGGCCCGTTTCATGGACTATTACTCACTCGTTTTGGGGTCCGGGTGATTTCCATAGTTGTTGAACCCCAAGGTGCGCTTATGTGTCGGTCATCAACACTCACAGTTTTGGCGATTCTGCCCGTTTCATGGACTATTACTCACCGTTTTGGGGTCCGGGTGATTTCCATAGTTGTTGAACCCCAAGGTGCGCTTATGTGTCGGTCATCAACACTCACAGTTTTGGCGATTCTGGCCCGTTTCATGGACTATTACTCACTGTTTTGGGGTCCGGGTGATTTCCATAGTTGTTGAACCCCAAGGTGCGCTTATGTGTCGATCATCAACACTCAGTTTTGGCGATTCTGGCCCGTTTCATGGACTATTACTCACCGTTTTGGGGTCCGGGTGATTTCCATAGTTGTTGAACCCCAAGGTGCGCTTATGTGTCGGTCATCAACACTCACAGTTTTGGCGATTCTGGCCCGTTTCATGGACTATTACTCACCGTTTTGGGGTCCGGGTGATTTCCATAGTTGTTGAACCCCAAGGTGCGCTTATGTGTCGGTCATCAACACTCACAGTTTTGTCTGATTCTGGCCCGTTTCATGGACTATTACTCATTGTTTTGGGGTCCGGGTGATTTCCATAGTTGTTGAACCCCAAGGTGCGCTTATGTGTCGATCATCAACACTCACAGTTTTGGCGATTCTGGCCCGTTTCATGGACTATTACTCACCGTTTTGGGGTCCGGGTGATTTCCATAGTTGTTGAACCCCAAGGTGCGCTTATGTGTCGATCATCAACACTCACAGTTTTGGCGATTCTGGCCCGTTTCATGGACTATTACTCACCGTTTTGGGGTCCGGGTGATTTCCATAGTTGTTGAACCCCAAGGTGCGCTTATGTGTCGGTCATCAACACTCACAGTTTTGGCGATTCTGGCCCGTTTCATGGACTATTACTCACCGTTTTGGGGTCCGGGTGATTTCCATAGTTGTTGAACCCCAAGGTGCGCTTATGTGTCGGTCATCAACACTCACAGTTTTGGCGATTCTGGCCCGTTTCGTGGACTATTACTCACTGTTTTGGGGTCCGGGTGATTTCCATAGTTGTTGAACCCCAAGGTGCGGTTATGTGTCGGTCATCAACACTCACATTTTGGCGATTCTGGCCCGTTTCGTGGACTATTACTCATTGTTTTGGGGTCCGGGTGATTTCCACGATTGTTGAACCCCAAGGTGCGTTTATGTGTCGATCATCAACACTCGTAGTTTT
Source organism: Aegilops longissima (assembly GCA_021605205.1). Classification (NCBI taxonomy): domain Eukaryota; kingdom Viridiplantae; phylum Streptophyta; class Magnoliopsida; order Poales; family Poaceae; genus Aegilops; species Aegilops longissima. Next base: position 64,787 of record JAHIAM010002657.1, read on the forward strand.
GGCGATTCTGGCCCGTTTCATGGACTATTACTCACCGTTTTGGGGTCCGAGTGATTTCCATAGTTGTTGAACCCCAAGGTGCGCTTATGTGTCGATCATCAACACTCACAGTTTTGGCCGATTCTGGCCGTTTCATGGACTATTACTCACCGTTTTGGGGTCCGGGTGATTTCCATAGTTGTTGAACCCCAAGGTGCGCTTATGTGTGGATCATCAACACTCACAGTTTTGGCGATTCTGGCCCGTTTCATGGACTATTACTCACTGTTTTGGGGTCCGGGTGATTTCCATAGTTGTTGAACCCCAAGGTGAGCTTATGTGTCGGTCATCAACACTCACAGTTTTGGCGATTCTGGCCCGTTTCGTGGACTATTACTCACTATTTTGGGGTCCGGGTGATTTCCATAGTTGTTGAACCCAGGTGCGCTTACGTGTCGGTCATCAACACTCGGAGTTTTGGCGATTCTTGCCCGTTTCATGGACTATTACTCATCGTTTTGGGGTTCGGGTGATTTCCATAGTTGTTGAACCCCAAGATGCGCTTATGTGTCGGTCATCAACACTCACAGTTTTGGCGATTCTGGCCTGTTTCGTGGACTATTACTCACTGTTTTGGGGTCCGGGTGATTTCCATAGTTGTTGAACACCAAGGTGCGGTTATGTGTCGGTCATCAACACTCACATTTTGGCGATTCTGGCCCGTTTCGTGGACTATTACTCATTGTTTTGGGGTCCGGGTGATTTCCACGATCAACGAACCCCTAGAGTGCGTTTACGTGTCGATCATCAACACTCGTAGTTTTGGCGATTCTGGCCCGTTTCTTGGACTATTACTCACCGTTTTGGGGTCCCGGTGATTTCCATAGTTGTTGAACCCCAAAGGTGCGCTTATATGTGTCGATCATCAACACTCACAGTTTTGGCGATTCTGGCCCGTTTCATGGACTATTACTCACCGTTTTGGGGTCGGGTGATTTCCATAGTTGTTGAACCCCAAGGTGCGCTTATGTGTCGATCATCAACACTCACAGTTTTGGCGATTCTGGCGGTTTCATGGACTATTACTCACCGTTTTGGGGTCCGGGTGATTTCCATAGTTGTTGAACCCCAAGGTGCGCTTATGTGTGGATCATCAACACTCACAGTTTTGGCGATTCTGGCCCGTTTCATGGACTATTACTCACTGTTATGGGGTCCGGGTGATTTCCATAGTTGTTGAACCCCAAGGTGAGCTTATGTGTCGGTCATCAACACTCACAGTTTTGGCGATTCTGTCCCGTTTCGTGGACTATTACTCACTATTTTGGGGTCCGGGTGATTTCCACGATTAACGAACCCAGGGTGCGTTTACGTGTCGGTCATCAACACTCGGAGTTTTGGCGATTCTTGCCCGTTTCATGGACTATTACTCATCGTTTTGGGGTTCGGGTGATTTCCATAGTTGTGAACCCCAAGATGCGCTTATGTGTCGGTCATCAACACTCACAGTTTTGGCGATTCTGGCCTGTTTCGTAGAATATTACTCACTGTTTTGGGGTCCGGGTGATTTCCATAGTTGTTGAACACCAAGGTGCGGTTATGTGTCGGTCATCAACACTCACATTTTGGCGATTCTTGCCCGTTTCGTGGATTATTACTCATTGTTTTGGGGTCCGGGTGATTTCCACGATCAACGAACCCTAGGTGCGTTTACGTGTCGATTATCAACACTCGTAGTTTTGGCGATTCTGGCCCGTTTCGTGGACTATTACTCACCGTTTTGGGGTCCCGAAGTGATTTCCATAGTTGTTGAACCCCAAGGTGCGCTTATGTGTCGATCATCAACACTCACAGTTTTGGCCGATTCTGGCCGGTTTCATGGACTATTACTCACCGTTTTGGGGTCCGGGTGATTTCCATAGTTGTTGAACCCCAAGGTGCGCTTATGTGTGGATCATCAACACTCACAGTTTTGGCGATTCTGGCCCGTTTCATGGACTATTACTCACTGTTTTGGGGTCCGGGTGATTTCCATAGTTGTTGAACCCCAAGGTGAGCTTATGTGTCGGTCATCAACACTCACAGTTTTGGCGATTCTGCCCGTTTCGTGGACTATTACTCACCGTTTTGGGGTCCGGGTGATTTCCATAGTTGTTGAACCCCAAGGTGCGCTTATGTGTGGATCATCAACACTCACAGTTTTGGCGATTCTGGCCCGTTTCATGGACTATTACTCACCGTTTTGGGGTCCGGGTGATTTCCATAGTTGTTGAACCCCAAGGTGCGCTTATGTGTGGTCATCAACACTCACAGTTTTGGCGATTCTGGCCCGTTTCATGGACTATTACTCACTGTTTTGGGGTCCGGGTGATTTCCCGAGTTGTTGAACCCCAAGGTGCGTTTACGTGTCGGTCATCAACACTCACAGTTTTGGCGATTCTTGCCCGTTTCATGGACTATTACTCATCGTTTTGGGGTCCGGGTGATTTCCATAGTTGTTGAACCCCAAGATGCGCTTATGTGTCGGTCATCAACACTCACAGTTTTGGCGATTCTGGCCCGTTTCGTGGACTATTACTCATTGTTTTGGGGTCCGGGTGATTTCCATAGTTGTTGAACACCAAGGTGCGGTTATGTGTCGGTCATCAACACTCACATTTTGGCGATTCTGGCCCGTTTCGTGGACTATTACTCATTGTTTTGGGGTCCGGGTGATTTCCACGATTGTTGAACCCCCAAGGTGCGCTTTACGTGTCGATCATCAACACTCACAGTTTTGGCGATTCTGGCCCGTTTCATGGACTATTACTCACCGTTTTGGGGTCCGGGTGATTTCCATAGTTGTTGAACCCCAAGGTGCGCTTATGTGTCGATCATCAACACTCACAGTTTTTTGGCGATTCTGGGGCGGGTGTTTCATGGACTATTACTCACAGTTTTTTTGGGGTCACGGGTGATTTCCATAGTTGTTGAACCCCAAGGTGCGCTTATGTGTGGATCATCAACACTCACAGTTTTGGCGATTCTGGCCCGTTTCATGGACTATTACTCACCGTTTTGGGGTCCGGGTGATTTCCATAGTTGTTGAACCCCAAGGTGCGCTTATGTGTCGGTCATCAACACTCACAGTTTTGGCGATTCTGGCCTGTTTCGTGGACTATTACTCACTTTTTGGGGTCCCGGGTGATTTCCATAGTTGTTGAACCCCAAGGTGCGGTTATGTGTCGGTCATCAACACTCACATTTTGGCGATTCTGGCCCGTTTCGTGGACTATTACTCACTGTTTTGGGGTCCGGGTGATTTCCACGATTGTTGAACCCTAAGGTGCGTTTACGTGTCGATCATCATCAACACTCGTAGTTTTGGCGATTCTGGCCCGTTTCATGGACTATTACTCACCGTTTTGGGGTCCCGGTGATTTCCATAGTTGTTGAACCCCAAGGTGCGCTTATGTGTCGATCATCAACACTCACAGTTTTGGCCGATTCTGGCGGTTTCATGGACTATTACTCACCGTTTTGGGGTCCCGGGTGATTTCCATAGTTGTTGAACCCCAAGGTGCGCTTATGTGTGGATCATCAACACTCACAGTTTTGGCGATTCTGGCCCGTTTCATGGACTATTACTCACTGTTTTGGGGTCCGGGTGATTTCCATAGTTGTTGAACCCCAAGGTGAGCTTATGTGTCGGTCATCAACACTCACAGTTTTGGCGATTCTGCCCGTTTCGTGGACTATAACTCACTGTTTTGGGGTCTCCGGGAGATTTCCACGATTGATGAACCCCGAGGTGCTATTACGTGTCAGCCATCAACACTCGGAGTTTTGGCGATTCTAGCCTGTTTTATGGACTATAACTCATCGTTTTGGGGTTCGGGTGATTTCCATAGTTGTTGAACCC